>CM051272.1:40747581-40908950 GCA_027921565.1 Artemia sinica | reverse complement strand
CTTTACTTTCATTTCTGACTCACTCACATGCTCGGCGTCGCATATCTTCTAACCTCGTGTGTCTTCAGCGCATACTTCATTACATGCGGAAGGTTTAAACCGTCTATAGTCGACATCATCTGGCAACGTAAAAATGAGCTGCATGTTTGGAGGCTGTTGTCCCAATGAAGCAGCAGGTTGATTTGAATTATCCTCCACTTCTCGCATTTTTTCGTAACCTTTGGCATAGTCGTTTGAATCTCTCAATATTTCTTCCAAGAGATCTATTAGATTATGAAGATCTCATAATTTGAAGAATGTGCGAGGCGTTCCTCAACAGCTTGATTGGGGTCTAAAAAGTAAATTTGGCCATATTAGGATGGCTCAATTTCACCTTCAGTAGTTCATGACGGATGCGCCGCTAAATAGATTTTGTGATAAATTTGTTCAGCTACTTTAAAGCTAAATATATTCCGACTATTTATGGTTCGATCGTCGCTTACGTTGAATGAAGCTAGAGCAAAACACTAGTTCAACCTTCGAATACGTTTATGAAACTCTTCAGAAAGCAAGTGACGTCATAAAAAGGTAACTCAATTCATTTGGAAATTCAGGTGGTGACATTGCGATTCGACAATGCAAGCAGCAATCTTCAAACGAATTACCTTTGTCTCCTACTCTTTCCTCCGGAAAATGGAGGGCTTCACAGAGAATATAAGCAACTTTGAAGGGTCCCAAAGATTTATACGTTACATTTACTGAGTTTATGGCATCTTTGTGTGTATGTGCTTCGTTTTGTGTCACACGTTGTTGGTAACGACGATTACGACGCCGCTGATCTTCTAAACGCGTGTATCGTTGCTCTTCTTTTTCATTTTTGATATTCTCTAATTCTCGTTTTCATTTATTTTCTAACCGCATGTGTCTTTGATCTTCATTTTCATTTTCGACACGCTCTAATTCTCATTTTCGTTTATTTTCTAACTACCCGTGCATTGCTATCATTTCATTTTTCATACGCTCTAATTGTCCTTTTGCATATCTCTAACCACCCGGGTCTTTGCTGTTCATTTCATTTTTGACACGTTTTTGGATTTTGATTACTTTAGACACTTTAGCAATTGCCTTTTCTTTAGCTGTCCGTATTGGTATTATCGTAACAGATGATTCAGGTTGTTGATTGTTACATCTTATCACGTTTGACAATTTAGGTGTTTGTTCCACATAATTGTCATTTATAGTAACTGCAACTGCAATTTTAGTTTTTTTGGTCTTCCTTTAGACATTATGTTGGATAAATAACTGATTTTGTTGGATAAATAACTGACTACATTTGGAAAAATAGGTGGCTTACATAAGAGGAATGAAGTCATAAGGTGTCGACGTATATTATGTTAATGTATTTTTTTACGTGCACAACGCCGTTGTATTATTTGATGCCATGACTTATATGACGTCATTGTAATTTTTCCGTGCATAACGTCATTGTAAATTTTACTACGTGACGTCATTTTCAAAAACCAACATTAAAATTCTTAACGATTTTTCTCAGACTTCTGACCTATCTAGATCGTTTTTATGTGAAACTATCCCAAGATACCAATCATTATTATTGCACCCATATAAAGATAGTATATATATATATATTATATATATATATATATATATATATATATATATATATATATATATATATATATATATATATATATGATATCGTATACGTAAACGATCATATATTGTATACGATACGTAGAAACGTATCGATAAAAACAAACCAACCAACTATCGGAACCAAAATAATTTTGAGCTTAAGATTACCTCTGAATTCACCCTTTTTCTAATTTATCTGGAGGACCCCTTCCACACAATGTAATATTTATCAAAGCAATCTCCAGCTCAGAAAGATAATAATCTTTCTGAGCTGGTGTAAAAATAAACGTGAACAAGTTAGCCTCTCTAATTTCACGATTTAGGGCGAAAAACCCACAAAACAAGCAAAATTATCTCCTGGACACTAATGTATCAAACACCACTTTAATGATCATTTACATTTTTTTTGTTCGTGCACTTTCTCAAAAAGCAGAAAAAAAATATTCTACAAATTTCTAGTCTGTATGAAAAAAATGGAATTTTTTCATTTCTTTTTGTTAAAAAATAGTAAAAAAGGAAAAGCTGGGATGTGTGTGTGAAATCTAGAGATAGGCTTCCCTGAAGGGTTAAAAATTTCAAAGTTTTTCTTAAGAAACCAGATGTATTGAATCTCCGATTATTTTTTTTGGTTTGAAGTTTTAAACGATCTTCACTTATATACGTTTGTTGAAATCAAATACCTGTCGTACGACAAGTGAACGTAATTTTACCAAAATTTTAACAATAATTTCAGCTAAAGATTTGAAATTCTGGACCTATAGGCTACTAGAAAATTAAAGATATACAGTGCTTATATTTTTTATTCTTTATTGTTTTCATATCCATCTAAGTAACTTTGACATTTATTATTACCATCTAAAAACTGTCGTTAAGATTTTCTGTTTGTTATTTTATTTTCTTTAGATAATTTTATGTTGCAAAATATTCAGAATGAACGTAAGAAAAAGAAAAAGAATCTAAGTACTTCACTATTTGATTACAAAAATTACTTCAACCTACTGATGCAACAACTGAAATTCTTTAGAAGTATTTAAATACGTTTCTCTGGATTTTAACTTTACATGCATTTTCGTTTTCGCATAGATGAAACAATTCATCTATCAAATTCTTTTCTGCTGGAGACGTCAAACTGATCGATTTTGTTGTTTATTTTCGTATTTATTAAAAATCGAACAAAATTTTATAAACTATCGCACATTTAAGTATAAATCACGATTTAAAAATAACGAGACAAGTAACAAAAATAGAACGGGAAAATTGTCTTGCGATCGTGCGACATTTCCATGTTGCATGGCAGCAGGATGTTCACCTAAAAGAGAAGACGAAAATAAAATTCACCACAAAACGTACGACAAAAAAACGAAAAAAAGAAAACAAAATCCTGTGAAAATTTTGCATTGGCAAAACCCGTCAGCAGTTGGGAAAAGGCTCTGCAAAACAGACTTAGATAAATAAATATCATCTATAGTTAAATATCTATACATAAATATCTTCTATATCAGATAGATAAATGTCTGAAGTCTAAAAGTAAAAAATTATGATTTTGCTTCTGTATAAGACCTCCGCATTTTTGAATGCCCTGATCAGTCAGTTCTTTTTGATAGGGAAATGTTAGTTTCCATAGTAAATGGTTTACTATACCATCTTTTACAGATGCAATCGAAAAAAAAGATAAAAACGCATACATAAAGAAAGACCTTGCTTTAAAAAGAGATACTAGAGTTATTTTTTATAAACCTTCTTTGTTATAATCTAAAAAAAGGATTCAAATCACATTCTTTCTATTTTCGAAAAGAAAAATTCCAATTAGTCATCTTAAGTCTTTGTATCACTCTTTTTCAGTTTTTTATCAAATTTGTTCAGTTTTTTCATTCCCTCTTTTGAGGTTGCCTCAAAGGATTATTTTTTTCTTTTGCACCAAGTATGGCCTAGTGAAAGTCTTTACCGATATGTTTATCTTTTTGCTTTTCAAACAGTTCGTGGTAGCGAACTATAAGTAAGGAGCGATGCGGCTCAGTAGTAACCGAAACTCTAAGAAATAAAGTATTGATAACAAAAGCACTTCAAAAGCATCGAATTTTGATACTTGTTGATAATATCGATAAATAAAAAAAATAATTCTGGCTCCCATGAATAAACCTTTTTTATGCTAACAAATTTAAAGCTCTTTTTCCACGCAATAAGTTTTTCAAAGAAAAGTAAAGAGCTGCATTAAACCAAAAATGAGCAGAAATAAAGTCAAATAATTTTCCGTGCGTAAAACTACCACAAATCACCAGCAATAATTAAACAAAACCCAAAATGAGCAGAAATAACAATTAATAGCCGAGTCAAACTCAAAATGAGCAGAAATTAACATGAGTAGAGCTGATGCCCCTATGCCTTCTGAAGGTCAGAACATAATTTGCACTTTACTGAAAACAAAATACATTTTATATGTTTTCGCTTTTTTAAGTTTAATAAATATAAACTGATCAGATTTTAAGGAATAAATATCAGTACATACATATTAAACTGTCAATTCACATTCATTTATTTTTTTTTCAGTGAAGTGCAAATTATGTTCTGGTCTTCAGAAAGCACAGGGGGCATTTTTTGTTTCGTGCGTTAAAACCACGATTTAGCTTTTTTTGTGTACTTTACTTCGTACTCTTTTAAACATCTTTAATGAGCTTAATAAAGTATCTGTTTAGCTGTCTAAAGTCTATTTCTAGGAGTACTGTTAAATCAACTTGTTACATAAGAGAAATTTAGATTTGTTTGCAATTTGCTTGGGTAAAATTTTCAGGGCTTAAAGTATAAACTACGGAAAGTCCTTTCCGTACTTTTCGGAACTATGAAATTTGTTTTAAACAGAAAATGTATTTTCCTTTTCTCATCTAAAAGAAAAACATAGATCTTCATTTCATCAACATTTGAAGGGGCATTGGAGGAGTTTTCTCTCAGAGGGGAGATCTAATCCTTCCAGAATAAAGTTGTTGCTAATATAATTAAATATAAGTGGAAAAAGGGCCATTAGTGGTTTTAGGTGGTGCACCTTTGCTCCTTCTCTATGTGGAGATATTTGCGCAAACAGTTGATAGTATGTCTCAGCCTTCCTCAATAAAGTAGAGTTAGCTAATTTGAAAGGTTTGGAAATATTGGGGGGGGGGGGTATTTATGTTTTTCACGAAGACCATAAAGTCTAGTGTCCTTTTTAGTTTGTCGATTGTGTAATACGTAATTGACGATCCATATGTTTAGCAAAAAAAAAAAATCATCTTTAACTAATAAAACAACCAAATGGATGTCAAGTGATCTTGATTATTTCAATACACCATAATAACTTTTTTTGTGGGGGGGGGGAATAACATTGGTAGTTTTTTTTGTCACCCCAGCCCTATGGGTTTTTATATTTGATAGTTTTAAGAATATCGGCTTTTACAGGAAGGGGTATTTAGATTTTTTTCTCCTTTGAATTTTTTTTTACTATTATTTTTGATTTTATCAAGCAATATTGCATTTGACACTCGACCAATATTTAAATCGTTCATGATTTCACCGCTTGGAAACTATAAGAAAATTAGGAAGCTAGAGAAAAAGACATATTTTTAAAAGTTTACAATTCGAATTTTACCATTAATTATGTGAACCATTGTTGAGGCTGAAACAGAACCAGTAGGTGCACATGTATAATTTCCTGAATCACCGACAAGCGCCTGCTGTACTTGTAGTCTACTAATCAAAGGTCCACCTTTTTCTAAATTAGTATCCACTCTAATGTTTCTACCACTTATGTCAACGGCTTCACCGTCTTTATACCAAAATACTACAGTTCCATCTGCCACTTGTGCCACAGTACAAGTTAATAAAAATACACTTCCTTGTTTTAGATATACTTCTGGTGGCCCATGCATCTCAGCCTTAGATTCTGAAAAAGAATCTTAATAATTATGATCTAATATCATAATTATGTTAAAAAATGCTTAATAAATATATTAAGAAATATTCTAAGAAATATAATACACTGAGAAATATAAACCAAGAAATATACTAAGCAATGCAAATATGCTAAGAAATATAACAAATCTTGTAAGAAAATACTTAATAATTATGATCTAAGATCATTACAAAAATATGGAATTTTGTATTTTTGCCAGAAGAAAGATCACGGATGCGTGTTTATTTGGTTTTTGTCTCTTTTTCTTCCCAAGGGTGACCGTATCGACCCAGTGGTCCAAGAATATTGCGAGAGGTATCAATTGAACGGAATTTAAAGTTCTAATCCCCTTTTTAAGGGACCAAAAAGTCGAAGGGCAACTAGGTCCCCTCCCACACTCATATATTCCCAAAGTCACCCGATCGAAATTTTGAGATAGCAATTTTGTTCCCCATAGTTGAAAAATCTAATAACTATGTCTTTGAGGAAGACTTAATCCCCCACAGTCCCCAGGGGAAGGGCTTCAGGTTATGAACTTTGCCCATTGTTTACATATAGTATTGGTTAGGGTGATGATTTTTAGTTTTAATGTTTTAAAAAATTAAAACATTAACGTTTTTAATGTTTAATTTGTTTAAGTTTAATGTTTAAGTTTTAATGTTGCTCCTTACGTTCAGTTGAAAAAAACTTGCCGTTTGTTTATTAATATAAAAAAGACGGACTTTCAAACTCTATCTTCCCTCTAGCTCTTAGCTCTTTAGCCTTTAATTTTCAAAGCTAACCAATAGACAATTCGTCGTTTGAAGACCTTTAGCGAGGTATTAGGTTAATACCTCGGTAACATCAGAACTTACCAGTTTATGGGCTCCATAATGAAAAGAATGATTTTTAGATCTTCTAAAATAGTTAGATGCCACAGCGGAGTAAGTTAAGTTAATTTGGAGGTGCTAGTCTATGTGTCAAAAGATGCCCACAAGTATTTTGAATAACCTTCTTTGTCCGCAGTTCTTTGGTAGAAAAAGTAGATTGTATCTAACCTTAGCGCTTACCTTGTCTAAATAAGCAAATTAACATGGCTGTTGAAGAGATGTAAAGCGATGTGGAACAACAACTTCCGTGGCACAAAACCCAAATAAGTGGGAGAAATACGAATGGGAATCATGATAGTGACCTTTATTCTTAGTCAGAGCTGAACCTTTATGATGTTACCAGAGTCTTATGTGAATCTTTTAAGTTAATAAAGCTAAGGCTCTGTCTCAACTATGTGTTTTTGATGTTTTTAGTTCATCGTTATTTTATCAAAGTTTTTCGACTGACTAAAATTCTCATGGATTTCTTTGTTTTAGTATTTGCACTACATTTCAAGGAAGGCGGTTATTAATAAAACAGCCAAAATATTCGTTCATGTTGTATTTTAATAACTGTCTTCAAAAATTCCTGGTCATATTCTCATATTTTTAAGTTAAGGATGAGGAAATACATCAAGTTTGAAAAAATCTAAGCAAATTAAATTCTGCAAGGTACTTGTATAGTATACAATAAAAATAATGTAATAAAAAAGGATGTTGCCCACGGCAAAAAGGCCAACACTTCGACAGCAGGAAGTATCATGTATAATTCTTATTTTTTAATCTTTAAAGGACAGTCCCCAAAAAATATTCTAGCAAGCTAGGAAGACACTAAAATTTACCGAAAATGGACTGAGCGATAAAATCCGCTTTGGGAGTTTCCTGTTGGTGCTACCCACTTTGATTGACAAGCTTACCAACAAAAGAGGCGTAAATTTTCTTTATAAGACTAAGTAAAATTCCTGCCGCTGAGGCTCACATCCTCTCAAGGTAGGCGGGACATGAGAAGAGGATATTTTTTTGATCGATGAAAAACTTAGCTGATCTGCTTGATTTACATCTCAATATGAATTGAGAAAAAAACAGTCTAGTAAATAACTTGCTTAAAAACTTTAGATTGACTGATCATTATGTCTCCACGCAAGGATACCAAAAAAGGAGCAGCTGGACTTTGAGTATAATGTATATACCCTAGCAAAAGAGCTTTTACGATTCTTAGAAAATAAAATTAAAGTTATTTGTTGCTTGTGAGGTTGAATGACTATATTTCTTAATCACTCTAACTATTTTTAGAAAATTCAATATTCCTATCACGTCTGCAGCATCTGAAAGACTTTTTTTTCGGTGGCAGTCATAATGTAACTGCAATTAGAAGCTGGCTTTTATAAAGAGAGTTTTTAATACATCTTTTATAAAGACATGTTAGTTAGAAGTATTCAATAATATTTAAGTAGGTAACCTAAAACGAACCTACAAGAAAAATTTTATGTGAAGTAACGCTATGCTAAGATATACACCAGTTTACGCGACGCGTTACCGAACGAAACATCTGTGCAAAAAAATGAAAACTGGTTTCTCAAACATCAACTTAGAAGTCTAAAAGATTTTTAAGTTCCTTTTCAGGCCACAGAGCCATAGTAGGGAGTACTGGCATGTACTTATAATGTTTTAATGCATAATAAATAATAAATTTTATCTTATGAAAATAGATTAAAATTTTAGTTAGCTAATAAGTACATTTGAATCAAGAATTGTTTTCAATTCACGCTTTTTCTCGATGTGACGCATATTTTTAGGAACCACTTACACCAGGTGACACGCGCCGAGTGTAGCGAAAATGTGCCAAAACTGTGCCGATCGGGGTAGAAACTACGCCAAGCGTTGTAGAGACTGAGCCAAGCGAGGTCAGAATTGTGTGGCAAACATGGTGTTCTGAAAATACACCCGGTGGTGGAAAGCAGGCACCCTCACTTTTTCTAAGTGGTCAACGAGCCAAACTTCATAAACATTACTATGTTTATTGCTATGTTATTACTATGTTTAAAACTCCCAAGATATTTGAATTCTAAAATATTTTTGAAGGATTTTATGATCCAAGAGTCTTTTAGAAATCTAATGGAGGACCGGGTTTCAGAGATGGCAGGGTAAATTTTTCGTTATTCATATTATTGACTTATTGACTAACATACCACTCGATGCCTGTTTTTATGCTCTTTCCAATGGTAGGGAGGGTGGGGGTAAACTTTATTTCTTACGTAAATGAGATTCCCCCTAACCCCCCTCGCCCTAATGTGCAAATATATACCCTGAATTGGTATATATAGGGGTGGAAGTAGAATTCATTTCCGACAAAAATGATTATTATATTTGGAAAGAGCATAAAAAAAGGCATCGAGTGGTATATTTACTTTATTCATAAGTCAATAATATGAATAACGAAAAATTTACCGATAGCAGTTTAAAAATTGTGGGAGGTTTTCAGGCGATTGCATTAAAATAAATAGTCTTCCAGGTATGTTCACCAGGCTTTCAGAAATGAATTCCGTCTGGATTGAGTAAAGAAAAAATTGAAAGAAAAGAAGGAATTTAAAAGACAAGCAGAAATTATTCTACGCATGAGAAGGGCTCTCATATTATGAATCTTTCCCCCTACCCCTGTTTACAAAAGCGATTCATCAGTGCTAATCAGAGCATTTAAAGTAAAAGTATTTTAGATTGCAAAAAATAGAGCAAGTTGATAATTGCATGTATCTTAAATACCCCTTCCTTTTCAAAGTGTTCTAACAAACAATTTTCATTATTCAAAGCGAATGCTGGTAAATAATAAGTCTCTTCTTACTCAAAGTATTCCGATGGAAAGTTTAAAGCCTTTATCAACAGTGAATTTGCAGCCTGTGCCTGGTATTAGTAGATATTCACAGTAATAATAAGCTTCCATGTAGCCCCCTCGTTTCTCATGTGGTCTCCTTTAATACTAGTGACACAGGTCTCTTAATTAAAGATTTAAGCATGTTCGTTCTACAATGTTCCAATAATTAGGCACACTATATTAGCTTTCCCTTTTTTAGCCAAGAATAATTTCTCTTATCTAATATCCTCTAATCATAAATACCACATCAGCGAATTACGGTAGGGAGACCTTAGACACAATATCAGGAAATCAAATAAGCTGTAATTATAGCATAAGGAGACACGTACCAATCACATTTAGATGAAAATCTAACAATATTCGAGGCTCCGTGCTGACCTGGCATTCATAGATCCCAACATCACGTGGTTGAACGTATTTAATCTGTAATATCCATTCCTCATCACTTCTTTGTAGTTGCGCAGCCCCTGGTTGTACTATAGAAAAGCGTTGATCTGTTGTATAAGTGAAATGACCAGCAGTAAGAACGTGCAAATCTCGCTGTCGTATCCATGTCACCTGGAAAATAACTCAAGTAAAGGCTTTAAAAAATATAGTAACGACGCAAATTTGCAAATCTGCAAATTTGCAAATCTCGCTGCCACATTCATGTCACCTGGAAAATAACTCAGGTAAAGGCTTTAAAAAATAAAGCAACGACGCAAATTTGCAAATATGCAAATTTGAAAATTTGCAAATGTCGCTGCCGCATCAAGGTCACCTTGAAAATAACTCAAGCAAGGGATTTAAAAAAAAATACTAACAACAGATTAGTCTTGCCAATTGGAGGAGAGGGAGGAAGACATTGGCCCCCCTAGGGTTACCCTCAATTTAAAAATACGTTTTTGGTATATACATAGTAATGCCCCTCTGCTTTATACCGACCAGTACCCCCACAACACAGCCAGTCCCTGTTTTTACCGATCCCTGGATTCCCATGAGACCCATGTGTTATTAATTTTCCAAACATTGTAAGTGTTACGTCAGTTTTTACAGTTTTACCCCCGGAATACAACCGGTCCCTCTTTCTGCCAGTCCTAGTTTCTACCAGTCCCTGGATTCCCATGACACTCTGAAGACATAAGCCTGTTTAAATGGCCAGGTGTTACATCAATGTTTATATTTGGGAAGACACACCCCTGTAATACGACCACAGTCCTTTTGCAGGTTTTACGTCAATGTAATAGGGGAAAACTAAGAGCCACAGATGTTAGGAAATGTTAACATTCGGGTGCTACGTAGAGGGGGCTGAGAGCCATGCATAACTTGATATATTTATTTAGGTTGATTTAATTATGCTTGACTTAGTGGATTTATCAGACATAACTTAATGAAGGTAAACACGTGGGTGTTACTTAGTGGCAGCGCAGACAGGGGTGTTGCGTAATGACAGTGCACACGAGGGTTTTACGTAATGGCGAACATATCAGTGTTACATGATACTTTTTCATGCGGACCCTAACGAGCAATTTCAGCGAGACCCAAGCATCCAATTCAATCGAGCCCCTAGCGAGTATTTCCAACAAGGCCCCCCACCTAACCACCGGAGGCCATGCATCCATTTCAATCGAAGGACCCCCTAGCAAGCAATTCCGACGAAGGCCCCTAACCTAACCATTAGAGAGCCCTAGCAAGTAATTCAACCGGGGGCCCAAGCGTTGTGCGTGGAACTTGTAGCATGCGGAATTTTTTTCGTGGATCTTGTTGCATGCTAATTTTTTGTTCATAAAAATTGTTGCATGCTGATTTTCTCATCGAGAAACTGAATTTGTTCATGGAACTTGTTGTTTGATGATTTCTGTTCGTGAAACTTGTTGAATGCTGATTTTTGATCGTGAAGCCTGTTGCATGTTGATTTTTTCCTCATGAAAATCGTAGATTAAGTTTTATCCTCGAGTAAATAATTTTCTTCATGGAACTTGCTGCGCATTGATTTTTCTATGTGGAACTTTTTGCGTGCTAGTTTATTGTTGGTGAAACTTGTTGCATGTTGATTTTTTCTCTTCGTGAAACTTGTACATTGATTTTTCTCCTCGTAAAACTGATTTTATTCATGGAACTTTTGTTCGTGAGACTTGTTGTATGTTGTTTTTCTCTTCGTGAAACATATACATTTATTTTTCTCTTTATGAAAATCGTACATTAATTTTTATTCTCGTGAAAATGATTTTTTTCAGAGAACTTGCTGCGTATTGATTTTTGTGAGTGGAACGTGTTGCGTGCTGATATATTGTTCGTTAAGATTGTTGCATGTTTACTTTTTCTCTTCGTGAAACTGATTTATGTTCGTCAAACTTGTTATATGTTGATTTTTCTCTTCGTGAAACTTGTACATTGATTTATCCTCTCTTGAAACTGATTTTGCTTATGGAACTTGTTGCGTTTTGTTCGTGGAACTTGTTGTGTGCTGATTTTTGTTCGTGAAACTTGTCACAGGTTGATTTTTCCTTAATGAAACTTGTACATAGATTTTTCTTCTCGTGAAACTGATTTTGTTCAAGGAACTTGATGCTTGCTTGTTTTAGTTCTTGGAACTTGTTGCATGCTGATTTTGTTTTTCGTTAAACTTGTTACATGTTGATTTTCTCTTCGCAAAAACTTTCTGCGAAGAACTTTTTACATTGAATTTTTCTCATTGTGAAACTAGTTCTGATCGTGGAATCAGCACGTAGATCGTGCTGATTTTTCCTCGTGAAACTTGTTGTATGTTGAATTTTTTCTCTTCATGAAACTTGTACCTTGATTTTTTTCTTCTGGGAAAACTGATTTTGTCATTGGAACTTGTTGCGTGCTGATTTGCGTTCATGAAACTTTTTAAGTACTGATTTTCGTCCGTGGAACTTGTTACATGTTGATTTTTCTCATTGTGAAACTCGCACGTTGATTTCTCTCCTCGTGAAACCGACCATGTTCATGGAACTTGTTGTGTGCAGAATTTTTTGTTCGTGAAACTTTCATTTATTTTTCTCCTCTTGAAACCGATTTATTGTTTATGAAATTTGATGTGTCCTGATTTTTTGTCCGTAAAACTTATCGCCTGTTGATTTTTCGTCCGTGAAACTTCTTGTGTGCTGATTTTTCTCTTCGTAAAACTTGAAATTGATTTTTCTCATCATGAAACTTATTCTATTCATGGAAGTTGTCAAGCGCTGATTTTTGTTCATGGAACTTGTTGCGTGCTGCTTTTTGTTCGTGAAACCTTGCAAGTTGATTTTTCTCTTCACAAAACTTGTATATTGATTTTTCTCCTAGTGATACTGATTTTGTTGATGCAACCTGTCGCATGCTGATTGTTGTTCCTGGAACTTGCTGTGTGCTAAGTTTTTTTCTTGAAACTTGCTGCATTTGGATTTTTATCTTCGTGAAACTTTTGCATGGATCTTTCCCCTTGTGAAACTGATTTATTTCATGGAGCTTGTCGCGTGCTGATAAGTGTTGTGTTCTGATTTTTTTTGTACGTGAAACTTGTTTAATGTTGTTTTTTTATTCGTGAAACTTGTACATTGATTTTTTCATAGTGAAACTGATTTTGTTCAAGGAACTTGATGCTTGCTGGTTTTTGTTCTTAGAACTTGTTGCATACTGATTTTTTTTCGTTAAACTTGTTATATGTTGATGTTTTTCTTCGCGAAACTTGTACATTGATTTTTTATCATTGTGAAACTGGCTCTGATCGTGGAACTAGTTGCCTGCTGATTTTTACTCGTGAAACTGACAGCAAGTTCTTTTTTCCGTTCGTGAAACTTGTGCATTGACTTTTTTCTCCTCGCGAAACTGATTCTGTTCATGTAACTTGTTGCGCACTGATTTACGTTTGTAAAACTTGTTGAGTGCTGATTTTTTTTCGTGAAACTTTTTGTATTTTGATTTTACCTTACCTTTAAACTCGTAAGTTGATTTTTCTCTTCGTGAAACTGAATATAATCATGGAACTTGTTGTCCGCTGATTTTTTGTTCTCGGAAGCTGTTGCGCGTAGATTTTTTTTGTTCGTAAAACTTGTTGTATGTTGTTTTTCTCTTCGTGAAACATATACATTTATTTTTCTCTTTATGAAAATCGTACATTAATATTTATTCTCGTGAAAATGATTTTGTTCATGGAACTTGCTGCGTATTGATTTTTGTAAGTAGAACTTGTTACGTGCTGATTTATTGTTCGTGAAGATTGTTGCATGTTGGTTTTTTCTCTTCGTGAAACTTGTACATTGATTTTTCTCCTCGTAAAACTGATTTTGCTTATGGAACTTTTTGCATGCTAATTGTTGTCCTGGAACTCGCTGACTGCTGATTTTTTGTTCGTTAAACTTGTTATATGTTGATTTTTTATTCTTCGTGAAACTTGTACATTGAATTTTTCTACTCTTGAAACTGAGTTTGTTTATGGAACTTGTGGGGTATTCAGTTTTGTTCATGGAACCTGTTGCATGCCGATTTTTGTTCGTGAAACTAGTTACAGGTTGATTTTTCTTGGTTAAACTTGTACATTGATTTTTCTTCTCGAGATACTGATTTTGTTCAAGGAAATTGATGCTTGCTGAATTTAGCTCTTGGAACTCGTTGCATACTGATTTTTTTTTGTTAAACTTGTTACATATTAATTCTTTTCTTCCCGAAACTTATGCATTGAATTTTTCTCATTGTGAAGCTGTTTCTGATCGTAGAACTTGCTTCGTGCTGAATTTTTGTCGAGAAACTTGTTTTATGTTTAAATTTTTTCTCTTCATGAAACATTGTACATTGTACACAGTACACTGTAACTTGTACATTGATTTTTTTTTCACGAAACTGACTTTGTCATTGGAGCTTGTTGCGTGCTGATTTAGTTTGTAGAACTTGTTGAGTGCTGATTTTCGTTCTTGGAACTTTTTACATGTTGATTTTTCTCTTCGTGAAACTCGTATATTGATTTCTCTCCTCGTGAAACCGACAATGGTCATGAAACTTGTTGTGTGCAGATTTTTTTTCGTGAAACTTGTTGCATGTTGATTTTTCTCTTCGTGAAACTTTTAAATTTATTTTTCTTTTCTTGAAACTGATTTATTGTTCATGAAACTTGGTACCTGGTGACCTTTTGTCCCTAGAACTTGTTGCCTGCTGATTTTTTGTCCGTGAAACTTCTTGTTTGCTGATTTTTCTCTTCGTGAAACATGAAATTGATTTATGTCATCATGAAACTTATTCTGCACATGGAACTTTCTCCTCGTGAAACTAATTTTATTCATTGAACTTTTCGCGCTCAGATTTTTGTTCTTGGAACATGTCGCGTGCTGGTTTTCTTGTACGTGAAACTTGTTTCATGTTTTTTTCTCTTCTTGAAAATTGTGCATTGATTTTTCTTCTCGTGAACTGATTTTGTTCATGGAACTTATTGCGTGCTGATTTTTGTTTGTGGAACCTGTTGCATGCTGATTTTTGTTCGTGAAACTTGTTACATGTTGGTTTTTCTCTTCGTGATACTTCTACATGGATCTTTCTCCTCGTGAAACTTATTTTGTCCATGGAACTTTTCGCGCTCTGATTTTTGTTCGTGGAACGTGTCGCGTGCTGATTTTCTTGCACGTGAAACTTGTTTCATGTTTTTTTCTCTTCTTGAGACTTGTACATTGATTTTTCTCCTCGTGAACTGATTTTGCTCATTGAACTTATTGCGCGCTGATTTTAGTTCGTTGAACCTATTGCATGCTGATTTTTGTTCACGAAACTTGTTACATGTTGATTTTCCTCTTCGTGAAACTTGTACATGGATCTTTCTCCTGGTGAAACTGATTTTGTTGAAGAAATTTAATGCTTGCTGATTTTTGTTGTTGCAACTTGTTGCATGCTGATTTTTTCGTCAAACTTGTTACTTGCTGATGTTTCTCTTCTTTATACTTCTACATTGATTTTTTATCATTGTCAAACTGATTTTGATCATGGAACTATCTGCGTGCTGATTTTCACTCGTGAAACTCACTGTATGTTGATTTTTCTCTTCGTGAAACTTGTGCACTGACTTTTTTCTCCTCACGAAACTGATTTTGTTCATGGAAATTGTTGCGTGCTGATTTACATTCATGGAACTTGTTGAGTGCTGATTTTTGTTCGTGAAACATTTTGCTTGTTGATTTTACTTTTCTTGAAACTCGTACGTTGATTGTTCTCTTCGTGAAACTGACTATATTGGTGGAACTTGCTGCCTGCTAATTTTTTGTTCGTGTAACTTGTTGTACGTTGTTTTTCTCTTCATGAAACATTTGAATTGAACTTTTTCTCATTGTGAAACTTCTATTATTAATAAAACATATTGCATGGATATTTTCTGTTCGCGGTACTTGTTCTATTCTGATTTTTATTTGTGATACTTGTTGCATGTTGATTCATTCTTTCTCTTCGCGAAACTTGTACACTGATTCTTTCTCCTCGTGAAGCTGATTTTATTCAAGGAACTTATTGCGTGCTGATTTTTGTTCGTGGAACCTATTGCATGCTGATTTTTGTTCACGAAACTTGTTACATGTTGATTTTCCTCTTCGTGAAACTTGTACATGGATCTTTCTCCTCGTGAAACTTATTTTGTCCATGGAATTTTTAGCGCTCTGATTCTTGTTCGTAGAACGTGTCGCGTGCTGATTTTCTTGTACGTGAAACTTGTTTCATATTTTTTTTCTCTTCTTGAAACTTATGCATTGATTTTTCTCCTCGCGAAACTTATTTCGTTCATGGAACTTATTGCGTGCTGATTTTTGTTCTTTGAACCTGTTGCATGCAGATTTTAGTTCGTGAAACTTGTTACATGTTGATTTTTCTCTTCGTGAAATTTGTATATTAATTTTTCTCCTGATGAAACTGATTTTGTTCAAGGAACTTGATGCTTGCTGATTTTTGTTGTTGGAACTTGTTGCATACTGATTTCTTTTGTGAAACTTGTTACATGCTGATGTTTTTCTTCGCGAAATTTCTACATTGATTTCTTATGATTTTGAAACTGGTTCTGATTCTGGAACTATCTGCGTGCTGATTTTCACTCATGAAACTCACTGTATGTTGTTTTTTCTCTACGTGAAACTTGTGCATTTAATTTTTTCTCCTCACGAAACTAATTTTGTTCATGGAAATTGTTGCGTGCTGATTTTCGTTCTTGAAATTTTTTGCTTGTTGATTTTACTCTTCATGAAACTCGTACGTTGATTTTTCTCTTCGTGAAACTGACTATGTTCATGGAACTTGTTGCCTGCTAATGTTTTGTTCGTGTAACTTGTTGTATGTTGTTTTTCTCTTCAAGAAACAAATGAATTGATTTTTTTCTCATTGCGAAACTTATATTATTAATAGAACGTATTGCATGCATATTTTCTGTTCGCGGTACTTGTTCCATGCTGATTTTTATTTGTGATACTTGTTGCATGTTGATTCATTCGTTTTCTTCGCGAAACTTGTACACTGATTCTTTCTCCTCGTGCAACTGATTTTGTTCAAGGAACTTGTTGCGTGTAGATTTTTTTTCTTGGATCTTGTTGCACGCTGATTTTTTTCGTGAAACTTGTTGCATGATGAAACTTTTCTTCGAGAGACATGTACCTTGAGTTATCTCCTCGTGCAACTGATTTTGTTATGGAATTGTTTTCTGCAGATTTTTGTTCGAGAAACTTGTTACATGTTGATTTCTACCTTCTTGAAACTTATACATTGATTTTTATTCACACGAAACTGATTTTGTTCATTGAACTTGTTGCATGCTATTTTGTATTTGTTCGTGAAACTTTTAGTATGGTGTTTTTTCTCTTCGTCAAACTTGTACATTGATTTTTCTCATCGTGACAATGATATTGTTCATGTAACTTGTTGTTTGTTGATTTATGTTCGTGGACTTGGTCGAATGCTGATTTTGATCGTGAACACTGTTGCATGTTGATTTTTCTCCTCATGAAAACCGTACATTAATTTTTATCCTTGTGAAAATAATTTTGTTCATGGAGCTTGCTGCATACTGATTTTTATATGCGGTACTTGTTGCGTGCTAATTTATTGTTCATGAGATTTCATAAATGTTAATTTTTCTCTTTGTGAAACCTGTACATTGATTTTTCTCCTCATGAATCTCATTTAATTCATGGAATTTGTTGCAAACTGATTTTTTTTTCGTGAAACTTGTTGCATATTTTCTCCTTGTGAAACTTTTATATTGATTTTTTTTTCTTCTCGTGAAACTGACTTTGTTCATGGAACATGTTTTGTGATGATTTCTATTAGTGGAACTTATTGAATGCTGGTTTTTGATCGTAAAACTTGTTGCGTATTGATCTATATTCTCCTCATGAAAATTGTACGTAGATTTTACTCCTCATGAAACTGATTTTGTTCATTGGACTTGTTGCGTATTGATTTTTGTATTTGGAACTTGTGGCGTGCTGATTTATTGCTCTTAAAACTTGATAAATTTTTATTTTTTCTTTGTGAAACTTGTACATTGATTTTTCTCCTTTCATGAAACTGATTTAGTTTATGGAACTTTTTGCATGCTGATTATCTTCGTGGAACTTTTTGTGTGATGATTTTTATAATTGTGAAACTTGTTGCATGCTGATTTTTCTCTTTGTGAAACTTGTAAATTGATTTTTTCTCCTCTTAAAACTGATTTTATTAATAGAATTTGTTGCTTGCTGATTTATGTTAATGGAACTTGTTTTGTGCTGATTTTGGCTCATGAAACTTGTTGCATGTTGATTTTTCTTCTCTTCGTGAAACGTATACATTGATTTTTCTCCTCGTAAAACTGGTCATGAAACTTGTTGCATGTTGATTTTTCTTCTCTTCGTGAAAAGTATACATTGATTGTTCTCTTCATGAAACTGATTGAGTTCATGGAGCTTGTTGCATTCTGATTTACCTTCGTGGAACTTTTTGTGTGCAACTTGTTGCATGTTGATTTTTCTCTTCGTGAAACTTGTAAATTGATTTTTTCTCCTCTTAAAACTGATTTTATTAATAGAATTTGTTGCTTGCTGATTTATGTTAATGGAACTTGTTTTGTGCTGAATTTTGTCCATGAAACCTGTTGCGTGCTAAATTTTTTCTCTTCGTGAGACTTTTACGTTTTCTCCCGATGAAAATGATTATGTTCATGGATTTTTCTCCGTGCTGATTTTTTTTTGTCCGTGGAACTTGTAGCACGATAATTTTTGTCAATGAAACTTGTATAATGATTTGTTTTTCCTCTGAAACTGATTTTGGTCACAGAGCTTGTTGCGTGTTAATTTTTGTTCGTCAAACTTAATTTACCATGATATGTTACTAGCTTAGGTTAACCTAAACTACAAGTTCCCGAATTTCACAAAGAAAAAAATCAAGCTTTATCAAGTTTCATGAACAATAAATCAGCACGCAACAAGTTCCAAATACAAAAATAAATACACAACAAGTTCCATGCAAAAAATCAATTTCACGAGGAGAAACATCAATATACGATTTTCATGAGGACAAAAATCAACATGCAACAAGTTTCACGGTCAGAAATCAACATTCAACAATTTCCTCGAAAAAGATCATCACACAGCAAGTCCCAGGAACAAAATCAGTTTCACAAGGAGAAAAATAAACGTAGAATTTTCACGAAGAGAAAATATCAGCATGCAACAACTTTCACGAACAAAAATCAGCATGCAACAAGTTACAAGAATGAAATCAGTTTCATGAAGAAAAATCAATGTACAAGTTTTATAAAAGCAAAAAATCAACATTTATCTCGGTTCACGAACAACAAATCGGCAAGGACCAAGTTCCAGATACAAAAATCAATACGCAACAAGTTCTATGAACAATATTAGTTTCTAGAGAAAAACATCAACCTACGAGTTTCATGAGGAGACAAATCAACATGCAACAAGTTTCACGATCAAAAATCAGTATTCAACAAGTTTCACCAACAGAAATAATAACACAACAAGTTCCATGACAAAAATCAGTTTCACGATGAGAAAAATCAATGTACAAGTTTCATGAAGAGAAACAACAACGTGCAACAAGTTTCACGAACAAAATTCAGCATGCAACAAGTTCCCTGAACAAAAATCTGCACAAAACCAGTTCCATGAACAAAATCAAATCAATGTAAAAGT
Source organism: Artemia sinica (assembly GCA_027921565.1). Classification (NCBI taxonomy): domain Eukaryota; kingdom Metazoa; phylum Arthropoda; class Branchiopoda; order Anostraca; family Artemiidae; genus Artemia; species Artemia sinica. Next base: position 40,889,549 of record CM051272.1, on the reverse strand, counting down.
TCTACGAAGAGCAAAATCAATATGGAACAAGTTTCGCCAACAAAAAATCAGGACGCGACAAGTTCCAAGAACAAAATCAGCACGTGACCAGTTCCATGAACAAAATCAGTTTCAAGAGGAGAAAAATCAATTTAAAATTTTCACAAAGTGAAAAATCCACATGTAACAAGTTTGACGAACAAAAAATCAGCACGTAGCAGGTTCCAGGAATAAAAATCAGCTTGTGACAAGTTCCATGAATAAAATCAGTTTCACAAGGAGAAAACTCAATGTACAAATTTCATGAAGAGAAAATCAGCACACCAAACTTTCCATGAACCAAAATCAGCACGTAACAAGTTCCATGAACATTATCAGTTTCACAAGGAGAAAAAGCAATGTACAAGTTTCGCAAAAAGAAAAATCAACATGAAAGAAGTTTCACGACCAAAAATCAGCACATGACAAGTTCCACGAATAAAATAAGTTTCATCATGAGAATGATCAATGTACAAGTTTCACGAAGAGAAAAATCAATATCCAAGAAGTTTCACGGACAAAAAATAAGCATTCAACAAGTTCCAAGGACAAAAAATTAGGGCGCACCAAGTTCCATGAACAGCAAATCAGTTTCACAAGGAGAAACAAAATGAACAAGTATCATAAAGAGAAGAGTCAACAGGCAACAAATTTTCACGAACAAAAATCAAAACTCAAAAAGTTTCATTAACAATAAATCAGCACGCAACAAGTTCCATGAACGAAATCAGTTTCGTGAATTGAAAAATCCATGTACAAGTTTCATGAAGAGAAAAAAAAAGCATGCAACAATTTTCACGAACAGAATTCACCAGGCAACAATTTCTGCGACCAAAAAATAGCACGCATAGAGTTCCATGAACAAAATCAATATAACTAGGAGAAAAGTCAATGTACAAGATTCATGAAGAGCAAAATCAACATGCAACGAATTTCACGAACAAAAATCAGCACCCACAAGTTCCATGAACAATATATCGATACGCAACAAGTTCCATTAACAAAATCAGTTTCACGAGGAGAAAAGTTAATGTACAAGTTTTATGAAAAGAAAAATCAACATACAACAAGTTTCACAAACATAAATCAGCACGCAACAAGTTCCATGAAGAAAATTTTACAGAAGCCCAATGATTGGGCCCCGGTTGAATTGTTTGCTATGGTCCTCCGATGGTTAGGTTAGGGGCCACCGTTGGAATTACTCGCTAGGGGTACCTCGATTGAATTGGATGTTTTGCCCCGGTGGTAAGGTTAAGGGGTCTCGTTGGAAATGCTCACTTGGGGCTCGGTTGAATTGGATGCTTGGGTCCCGTTGGAATTACTAGTTAGGGCCCGGTGTCCTGAACGTCCTCCTACTAGTGGATCCTTGAAGGTTTCCCCCATATCCTTAGGTTTTTTAAGCATAACAAGAAAGAAAATCTCGAAAAACGTCTTAAAATGTATTTAAATGTCTTGAAGAAAACATATTAAGAAACATCTTGAAATATCTTAGAAAATTTCTTGAAATGTCTTAGAAAACGTATTGAAATATCTTTAAAAAAAATGTCTTAAGAAACCTCTTGAGATGCTCTTAAACGTCATGAAATGTCTTCAAGAAGAATGTCTTAAGAAACGTCTTGAAATGTCTTGAAACGTCTTAGAAAATGTCTGAGAAAATGTCTCAAAGAAAATGTCTTAAGAAAGGTCTTGAACCGTCTTGATATGTCTTAGAAAACGTTTTGAAGAAAAATGTCTTAAGAAACAAATTATGTGAAACTGATGTGTGTGCTGGAATTACATAACATCCATGTGTGCCCTGGCATTACGTAACGCCCACCTGTGCGCCGTCATTAATTTATTTCCGATAAATCCACAAAGTCAGGCAGGATTAAATCACCCTAAATATATCTATCAATCCATGCATGACTCTCAAACCTAACCTCATTATGTAGCAACCGAATGTAAACATTCCCTATCATCTGTGTTTTTTAGTTTCACCCTATTGCATTGACGTAAAACCTGCAACAGGGCTGCAGTCGTCTTACAGGGGTGCATCTTCCCAAATGTAAACATTGATATACCACCTGGTCGTTTAAAACAGGGGTGTGTCTTCCGGTGTCATGGGAATCCAGGGACCGATAGAAACAGGGACCGGTAGAAACAGGGACCGGTGGTATTCCAGAGGGCATGTCTTCTCATAATGTAAAGATTGACATATCGCCTGCATCGTTTAAAAAATTACTAGCAACTGGGTGTAATGGGAATCCAGGGACCAGTAGAAACAGGGACCGGTTTTATTGTGGAGGTATTAGACGGTAGAAAGCAGAGGGGCATTACTACTTATATGCATCATTAGATAACAATTTTTTGGAATTTTCATCGAAAAGAAAAGAAAAAACACTCTAATATATTTTTAAAATGTACTTTGCCACCCCCCCTCATTTTCGTAAATTGGCACTACTTCTTAGACCTGTAAAACAAAACCATCACTAGCATGTTTTTAAGAGATCCGTATTCTCTTATTTTTTCGAGTAGGAGCATCAATTCGAGAAACTAAAGGGGAAGTGTATTTTAAAAATCTAGGGGGTGTTTTCTTCTTATTTTACTTCAATTAAAGTTAACTCTCCTTATCCTCATCTAATTAGTATACTTGCTTTCAAGATCTCTTTTCTAAGATCTCTCTTACTGTTTCAGGTCATTTCCTAGTAAAACTTAAACATTATTCAAGAGAAAATAATTGAATTTCTGAGTGTTTTAATGTCACCCACCCAGCTAGACTTCGTATCTTAAATCTTTTGTTAGTATTCCTTTACTCGGTTTCTTTAGGCTTTAATGATTTTTAGATAGTAAATAAATAAAAAAGTTCACTGAAAATCGGTAGAATTTGGGATACAAATTTGTTACCAAACAGTTCGTGGTAACGAACTGTAAGTAAGGACCAACGCGACTCAATAGTAACCGAAACTCTAGAAAACGGAATTTTAATACATCATACATCATAGATACATTCTGTATGATATGATATATGATGCATCATAGATACATGATACATGATGATGTATACACAATAGATACATCATAAGAATTGGATTATTATGCTGATTTTAAATATATAAGTTTCATCAACTTTAGATTTACCCATCAAAAGTTAGGAGCCTGATGAAATTTGCTTAATTTTCTAGAAAAGAGGGAAACACCCCTAAAGTAAAAGAATATTAATGAAAATTACACCATCAGATTCAGCGTATCAGAAAATCATACTGTAGAGGTTTCAAGCTCCTAGTCTGCGAAAATTTGGAATTTTGAATTTTGCGTTTTTTACGTGTTTTTTCCCCAGGGGTGATCATATCGACCCAGTGGTCCCAGAATTTCGCAAGAAGGATGATTCAAACAGAAATTAAAAGTTCTAGTGCCCTTTTAAGTGACCAAAAAATTGGAGGGTCACCCAGTTTCAAATGATCATTCATCCTACTTACTTAGGCTGGAAAATAAAACCATACATGAAGGACCCATCAATCGCTTTACTTTCTCCCAGTTTTCAACAATCATTCATCATACATACTTAGGCTAGAGAAAAAGTAATACATGAAAGGCGATTCACCCTTTAATACTTCAACTCTACTGGGTTGGCCATGGTCATAACCAATTGTCCACCCTTGTCAATCACATGGCGGATCTAGGTGGGGGCCGGGACCCCCACCTAGAGAAATAAAAGGGAAATATAGGGTCTCTAGCTTAGGGTCTATTGCCTTAAGTGTTCTTCCAAATGGATTGAAAGATATCTGAGAAACATTTAACACCGCTGATGAGTTATCACTATAAACTTAAAATTTGACTTTCATCGCAGAGAACATAACTTTTCCAAACTGTGCTACTGAAAAAGGGGAAGAAGTAATCTTAGGTACCAAGAAGATCGATGAGTGGATAGCTTGATTTACTTGAGTATTAACAAAGATGATGGGTATAGTGAAGATGTAAAGAGCTGTATAACCTACACCAGGGGTGTTTTTTCACTGTTAGGAAGAATAGAAATATAATTCAGTGAACCAGATAAGAAGATTCGAAGCTACAGTAATACTTGTTAAGTAATTGCGAATAGTCGATTGTAAATAATTGTGAAGTAATAATTGTGTAGTTGTGAAGAACGATTCTGAAACGTGGACAACCCGAAAGACAGACGAAGATGTGTTAATTTTTTCCAAAGGAATTGTGTAGGGATAGCTTTAGGTATTCGTTTGACTGATCGTATAAATAACAATAAACTGTACGAAAAATTTGGTTCTATCCCATTTTGTAGTGCTATAATGAAACAAAGGTTGAGATGACTATAATGAAACGAAGGTTCTATCCCATTTTGTAGTGCTATAATGAAACAAAGGTTGAGATGACTATAATGAAACAAAGGTTCTATCCCATTTTGTAGTGCTATAATGAAACAAAGGTTGAGATGACTAGGACACGTTTTATAGATGAAGGATGACAGATTGCCAAAAGATTGTGCTTTTTGGCCATTCATCTGGAGCCAAAAGAAAAAAAGGTTGTCGCCGAATGGGGTGGTAAGAATCATAAGGAAGGAATGAGAGGAAATTGAGACTTCATAGGAGGGGCTATAGAATGAAGGTTTGAAAAGATTGGGGTAGATGGGGTCGTGCACAGCCATGTTAACCTCAAGTAACTTGGTACTGCAGTGAGCTGTTACTAATAGTAAAAGAAAGTAAATATTCATTCTGTCAGTGGTGTTTAAGGGTTTTAAGAGTATTATATGACATGTATAAGGCGAAAAAACTCTACAAGTGTCAAAAACTCTACAAGTATCCCAGAACTAAAGGTTTGTTTGTCTTTTCTTTTTTTCACAATTCAACCACAGTTTCAATTTCTACGAAAAAACTATCATTTAAATTCTGATATTGTTGATTACACATCAGAGAAGAACTATTGAATATAGAAGTCAAAAGAAGAATACTACAGGGAAGCATTTAGTTTACAAACGATAAATTATTATCAACAAAGTCGGTATAGCTGTAAGAATTTTGATGTCACTAACTGCAGATATGTGGGTGTCATTGTAACATGGGCTGGCCTAAAACAAACTAGTACTTAGCCTAGTATCTTTACAAAATACTTCCGACTATATTGCAGTTTTATTCAAGAGCTTCTGTGCATGCGTATTATGATCCAAATTCCCGCCTGTAGATTATAGTCCAAAATTATAGTACATTTTAAGTACATTTTACACAAGAGGTGGTTTGGTTTTCACAAAAAGTACATTTTAAGCACATTTTACACAAAGGTGGTTTGGTTTTTGCAAAAAGTTTGTACTCAAGGGTTTAAAAGAAAGGCAAAATACATTTCTTCACATATGACTTTTATGTTCTACCACGATTTTGTCAAACGATATTAGGGTACGATTTCCCACAATGCGTCCTGCCACAACTACTATTTCTACTACTGGTAACACTAATATTCTAAATTGACTAACTTTACCCCGAATACTCTAGCTATAATTAACCTAACCTTAGACCCACCTTTATTCTAGCATCTACTCGTACCATGACGAATTTTGCCTTGACTATTTTTTCTTTGACTACTCCTGACAACTTCTGACTCCTTGACCAATTTGACCTTTACATGTCCTAGCACGGACAGCTACTGCCACCACCACCCCTTCCACGTCAGTTCTTACTAAGACTAATCACACTTTCGGTTACTATCAATTCAATTTAAATACCATTCCCGTTAGGACTTATTAACCACAGCTCGTGGAATCGATGCTGAAGAACTAAAAGACTATAAATAGGGTTAAATGTAAGCTTAATCAAATAGAGTTCCAAACATGCATTCAATTCTTTTTTTTCAAATTTTTCAACGTTTTATTAAGGAGTGTGGAACATATACTTTTCTCAAATATATTTATTTTGGAAACTAGTCTTCCGTGCTGAAGCAAACACAAATGGTTGAACGTCAAAATTATAATTCGATTATTCCAATTAAGGGGATTTCCTTGTTTTTCTCTCTGATTTCTACCTCCAAGGATTTTTTTTCGGCTTCTTGAAGGTGAAACTTCAAATACTGTTCAAGTGTTATGGTACTTGGTTTATATTTTCTAAGGCTTCAAAAAAACTTTACAGGTTTCTACGATAGTCAAACCAAATTTTAATAATACTTATGCTTAGGAAACAGAATGTAAAATACTGAGTTGGAAATTTTCTTATGGTAGAGGAAACTGGAAGTAAAATTGTTTTACCCTCAGTAAAAGTAATAAAAGGTAAAAAGATTTTGGATTATAATTTATAAAAATAGAATTAATGACATATGTTCAAAATATCACCTTGATTACTTTTACTTTTTTTTTAAGAGGCTTATAAAGCTCGAGTAGTAACACATGCTGAATATGGAAGGGTGTCTTGGGCTATGATATTTAATTTTAAAAAGGATATTTTTTTTTCAAATGGAATATAGGAGCAAACTTAAAACTAAAACGAATAGAAATTGTTCCATATTTATGGGGGTTGCCCCCTCCTCAGTAACCCAATCGTTATACTAAAGTGTTTTGTTCTTTAAAAGGGTTTTTTTTTACAAAATAATGACCTTTGTGTTTCAGCAGTCGTTTTTAAGGCATTTAGACAAAGAAGTTAAACTTAAGCGTAGAGAGTAAAAAATTGAAGAGGGCTAACTCCCTCATATATGGAATAATTTCAGTTCGTTATAAGTTTTAATGTTGCTGCTTGTTTCCAGTTAAAAAAATGTTTTATGTAGTTTATGATCGATTTTCAAATCTGGCAAGGATATTCACCTCCCTCCTTATGGAAAACTACCCCTGGAAAATCCTCCCCCCCCACAAAATATCCCCGAATAATTTGTGTATATACACCAACATCAAATTTTTTATGTAAATCAAGGGTAATTCCATAACTTAAAAGCCTTTCTCCAAGGGCTGAGGGGGTTCCAGGGGGTTTAATCCCGAGAAGCATAATTATTGGACCTTTCAACTAAGCTGACAAAAATATTATCTCAAAATTTTGATTAGATGTCTTTGTAGGAAAAAGAGGCATGGGAGGGAGGCTAGTTGCCTTCAAATCTTTTTAGTCACTTAAAAAGAACATTAGAGATCTTTTTATCCGTTTGAATGAGCCCTCTCCTAATCTTCGAGAGCTATTGAGTCGATATGGTCACCCCTGTGTGGCTCTTCACTTTATGGCTGTTATTCTTGAATTACAAGCTTTAAGAAAAGAACAATGTTCTAACAATGCGGGGTTAAATGATTGTTTGTTTCAGTAATGGTTTCGAATAATAACGGGACAAAGAAAAATTTTACAAAATATACTAAGTTGAGAATGACACATACAGAAGGAGGGTAAAGTAAGTGCTTTAAATATTTTTGAATTTTTTTTAGTTATTTTTTTTCCATTTTATATTGAGGAGAATTTATGTGTTAAGAGTATAATTTTGTTTGTTGCCACAACCGTGTGTTTTTTGTGTGGTAAATATCTATCTATTTCTCTATGTTCTCCATGTTTTTAAAATTTTGAAGCTCAAAACTGGCAAACTTAAGACAAAATTGCTGCCCAATAAAATCTTCATCTCGGGCTTGTTTGCCCTTAATCCTGGCCAAATAGGTAATTAGGCCAAGCCCTAATACCAACATAAAAAAAAGGTTTTTAAAGTGAAGAACTCCCTTATCCCGGTCCCATATACTTTTATCAGTGCAGCTCCATGCAGCTCATACTTTTATTACCTAAGTTATTTGCTCGCATGCTTATATATTCATTTGATTATCATTCGACAATACCAGTACAAAATATAATTTAATCTTACTTACCGCCCTTCCTGCGAGGTTAAACACTCGACACTCAAGGTAAGCTGATTGCCCTGCCAGTGCTGTAACGTTACGATGTGACCTTGGATCAAATCTAGGCTGTGGTCCTTGTCTATCCCGGTTCGGGTCTGACTCGCGTCCTTGCAGTGGAATAGAATCTTTTCCCTGTGCTATACCAGAACCTAGAAAATGATGGTTTACTTATTTTGCAATCTGGATACCTCAACTACATTTGTTTAAATTACATACGCTTGTTGAAGAAACTAATTAAAATTAAAACTTTATTTAAACTAAGACTTTAGTTTTATTATTTTTAGAAATTTGTTGGATTTATTTTAAAATTCAAACACTCAGCAAATGTAATCACTTATTATGTAAATGAAACTTCTATATTTCAGATTTGTTATAGAAATAAACGAACGTGTATTTTTTCAGTTAAAGATGCTAATTACTTAAGAATACTAATTACGCAGTTATAATTTAAAAAAGATTTATATTAGCGATTGTGCAACGTTTTTAATTAAACTCAACTTAAGCTAAAAATAATACTTTTTACGTCCAAATTTATACCTTATTCCTTGTTTCTCTGATTGTGGTCCTGCAAAACCGTTACAAAGCAGATGGTTGTTGTTGTAAAAAAAATTGATAAATTTTCAAAATTTATGGTCCGTGTACTTTACAATTATACTCCAAATCTAGTAGACCGCAAATTGATTTGGAATAAAATTTCAATATTTTTTTTTCAAAACTTCAATTCTTACCTCCAAACCATGTTTTTTTTTTGCTGGTTACTGGCATATTACCTTATTCGACTCTAAAAAAGGGTCATTTTAAGTTCTCATATTGAACTTTATTTCCGTTTGAAAAAGAGAAACTTGTTATTTTTTATTTAATATTAAAAAGAAACTAGTGCCGTATCGGGTAACTAATTTTGCAATCCCAATGTTTGAATGGTAGACCTAGGCAAAGATCCTAAATCTCTTATCTTTTGCAAAGCACTTGAACATTATCCAGTACACATATTCTAAACAAAATTTATTATCTTAGAATTTTGATATCTTTAGTTAAATGGCTGCAATTGTAATTAAAAGAAAAACCTATTGTCGTTGAAAATATCTGAAAACTTATCAGTTCTATCACATTAGTGATGACGCTCAAGCAATATTCAGGAAAGGGATTTTTTTTGTAAAATATCCTTGAGACTTATGATATGTTAGAATTAGAAAAATAATCAAGACAGGGCTAACACATTATGCAGTGTTCCTTGATATAAGGAAGATTACTAGCAATAAGTATGGTTTTATTTCGAAAAATTTCGGAAGTTGCTAAAGTAATGAATTTTAAGAAACAATTTTTCTTAATAGAATTCTATACCAAGAAATTTATGAAAATAAAGGCTTTATTTCACATTATCTGTTATGTACTAATAGTTTTCATCATTGAAGTATTTTGGGTTGTAGTTTATAATTTTCAAACGAAAAAAATTTTCGATTCCTATATGCATTATAATTTACTGGAATGATAAAGAATAAGGTCTACTTTTGTTTAATATGAAGATTTTAGTTTGAAGTGAATACAGGGAAGTGTAAATGTTCATCTGCTCTAAAATGGCTCGAAAAAACCCTTTTTTTAAAGGACTCCAACCAATATTGCATTGTAGGCTTGGTTAAATAAAAACAAATTCATTCAATAATAGTAAAATTTGGAAGCATTTTGGAAAATAATGTTCTTGGTATAAATGTATGGTATATGTTAATAATTCAAAGAGATGGGAATTCTTAGCTAAAATGAAAAGCAAAGTTCAAACTTGAAGTATGAAGAAATCGCCCGAGGCAAAAGGATGCCTGTCACTCCAAAAAGTTTTGCTTATGTTATAATAGATTTCTGTATTCATTTCAGATTTCAACATCTCAAAGAATCTACATTCATGCCTCAAAAGCAAGTTTTATGAGAATATTTCCTGGCAGTAAGTCCTCCATCAAAAATTTCCTCATTAGCGTTCTATTCATATAAGTTTCGCATTTAGCTTTGAAGAAAAATTTTGATGCCTAGTGGTACGAATTGCTGACTCAGTTTCTTAAGACTAGTGTGGAACATTACTGGGAATGGGGGAGGTTTAGCTCATATCACAAACGGTTCTTTTAACAAAACCCACAAAAGCTTTACAAAGAAAAGAGTAACTGAAAATTGAAATTTGTCCTTATTTTAATCGAAAACTAGCCAAGTTTCATAGAAGCCTAAAATTTGGGATGCAGTAGGTCAACAATCATTAGTTTTAATAGTTCTTCAAAATCATCCATGCTTTGTCTTTTTTCAACTAGAATATATGTTGAAGTTTCAGTCAACTAGACTGAAATTGTAGTTTTCGGGACAAATGAGAATAATGATAAATTTTTATTTAAGGGTATTGAGTCGAAAAAAAGTACAACTTTTAAGTATTTAGGGTTTGTATTAAATAATAAAGGAAATTGGAAGGATCATGTGAAAGAAATGGTGGGTAGAGGTAAAGCGGTTTCTTCAGCAGTTTTAAGGCATTCAGCTTTAAACGAAACTAAAAATATTAAAATGCATAAGTATTTATTTCAATCGAAAATTCGCCCTACTATTCATTATGGGGCGGAGCTTTGGGGATATGAGGTGATCCCGCAATTAGAAATGGTTCAAATACAGTATTATAAAAGATAGGTTAGGATACATGCTACAACTCATACAAAGGCTCTTAAGGGAGATCTAGGTTTGTTTTCGCTGCATAAAGTAAGGATACTACAAGTAGTAAAATTTTGGCTGAAAATTATCCAACTACCAGATGAGAGGCTTATGAAAGCCGCATATTCTGAATTATTGCAGCAAGGTAGAAAAAGATCGTGGCCGTTCCATGTTAAAGCCCTCCTCGATAATCCCGGACTTTCATACGCTTGGAATGAAGGTGTTGGTCCAACAGGCGATCCAGAGGAAATTTATCGGAAGCTAAAACATGTTAAGGAGGATCAAGAGATCCAGCTCTGACATGAACAGATTTGAAAATCTGAAACCTTGTGCCCCTATTCTAAGATAAAAGAGTCTTTTGGATTAGAATATTAGTTTAAGCTGAATTTGCGACCGGAAAACTTGCGTCTGTGGTTTCAGGTCCGAGCGAATGGTTTGCCCTTAAAAAGTAGATTAAAAGTATTTGAAAGAAATGCTCAGGACCCGAGATCATGTTATACTTGCTCTTTATGTGGTATGGAGGATGAAAATTTGCTCCATTTTTTGACGGTGTGCCAGGGGCTTTCAGATCTGAGATTGAAGTATTGAGGTGATGGGAAAGTGTCTTTTCCTGGGATCCTTAAATCTTTATCCCGGGAGATGATTATAGCAGTGACTGGATTTATAAAAGAGGGTTTAAAAAGATGTAAATAATGGGTTTAAGGTTTTTGTTTGTTGTTAGTAGTTATACCATTTATTTAAGTGTATGCTGGCTGTTGTTTTATACAATCATTGTAATGTTTGTGTATGGCCTAGCGACTGAATAAATTATCTATCTATCTATCTATTACCCAATGAGCATAAATAAAAATTCAAGGTCAGTTCTGGTTCTCATTAAAGTCAGGCCCTTGGTAACGGATCAATGCCCCTTAGTTATTAAAATGACAATACCCGTTTGATAATCCCAAAACCCTTTGAAAATTAATAAAGAAAAAACGAAATGATTGTCTTCCCCTATACATAAAGTGTACCAGTAACCGCTTACATTGCAAAACATCGCCCATTTGACGAATTAAATAAAAAAAAAAGTTTTTTTAACTGAAAGTAAGGAACGACGTTAAAACTTAAAAAGAACAGAAATTATTCCGTATATGAAAGGGGCTGTCCCCTCCTCAACGCCTCGCTCTCTACGCTAAAGTTTTTTATTGTTTAAAAAAATAGAGTTGTGAGAAAGTCAAATTTTAGCGTAAAGAGCGAGGTGTTGAGGAGGGGACAGCCCCTTTCATATACGGAATAATTTCTGTTCGTTCTAAGTTTAAGCGTCATTCCTTACTTTCAATTAAAAAACTTGTTTTTTAATTTAATTTTTGAACGTTTTTGAATTAATGCAGGTTTTGATTTGGGCTCACCGTACATGAATAATTAAAACAAAATTCACAAATGTTAATTTTACTTTTATTTGGTTAAATGGCTTTCTCGAAACTTGTTTAATTTCATTTACGAACGTTTTTATTAGTAATGAATATACGTAATTTACGAATTAACTTACGTAACGAACTTCTATATTCATAGATTTTTAATACATCTATTAGGGGGTTCGCCCCCTACTCAATACCTTGCTCTTTAAGCTAAAGTTCGAATTTTGTTCCAATTCTTTAAAAATGACCCCTCAATCACAAAGGCCGTTAGAATAAATAGCTATTATGAAAGTACTAAAAATTTTTGGCTTACAGAGCGAGGTATTGACTAGGGGGTGAACCCAATCATATACGTAATGTTCTCTGTTCGTTTTAAGTTATGATGTTGCTCCTTACTTTCAGTTTAAAAAATTGTTTTTTTTTTAATTTAATTCCTGATCTTTTTCTTTAATTAAATAAAAAAAACAAGTTTATTTAACTGAAAGTAAGGAACGACGTTAAAACTTAAAACGAAAAGAAATTATTCCGTAATATGAAGGGGGCTGTCCCCTCCTCAACGCCTCGCTCTTTATGGTAATGTTTTTTTATTGTTTAAAAAAATAGAGTTTTGAGAAAGTCAAACTTTAGCGTAAAGAGCGAGGCGTTGAGGAGGGTACAGTCCCCTTCATATACGGAATAATTTCTGTTCGTTTTAAGTTTTAACGTCGTTCCTCACTTTCAGTTAAAAAAAACTTGTTTTTTTTATTTAGTTTTTGAACGTTTTTGAATTAATGCAGGTTTTGATTTTGGCTCACCGTACATAAATAATTAAAACAAAATTTGCAGATTCGTTTTACTTTTATTTGGTTAAATGGCTTTCTCGAAACTTGTTTAATTTTATTTACGAACGTTTTTATTAGTAATAAATATACGTAACTTACGAATTAACTTACGTAACGAACTTCTATATTCATAAATTTTTAACACGTATATTAGTTAAAAATACGTATATTTAACACGTATATTTCTCGAAACTTGTTTAATTTTATTTACGAACGTTTTTATTAGTAATGAATATACGTAACTTACGAATTAATTTACGTAACGAACTTCTATATTCATAGATTTTTAATACATCTATTAGGAGGTTCGCCCCCTACTCAATACCTTGCTCTTTAAGCTAAAGTTTGAATTTTGTTCCTATTCTTTAAAAATGACCCCTTTATCACAAAGGCCGTTAGAATAAATAGCTCTTATGAAAGTACTGAAAACTTTTTGGCTTAAAGAGCGAGGTATTGACTAGAGGGTGAACCCAATCATATACGTAATGTTCTCTGTTCGTTTTAAGTTATGATGTTGCTCCTTACTTTCAGTTGAAAAACTTGTTTTTTTTTTATTTAATTCCTGATCTTTTTCTTTAATTAATAAAAAAAAACAAGTTTATTTAACTGAAAGTAAGGAACGAAGTTAAAACTTAGATAATTTCGGAGACCACACTGCCTTTCCATGACGATAAATAAAAGTTCAAATAGGGATAAAATCCTTTTAATAGACAGTGAAATAGAAATTCACAAAATACCAGATATTTCGGTCACTGTATATGTGACCGAAATATCTGGTATTTTTGTGAATTTCTATTTCACTGTCTATTAAAAGGATTTTATCCCTATTTGAACTTTTATTTGACGTTAAAACTTAAAACGAAAAGTGATTATTCCGTATATGAAGGGGGCTGTCCCCTCCTCAACGCCTCGCTCTTTATGGTAAAGTTTTTTTATTGTTTAAAAAATAGAGTTTTGAGAAAGTCAAACTTTAGCGTAAAGAGCGAGGCGTTGAGGAGGGTACAGTCCCCTTCATATACGGAATAATTTCTGTTCGTTTTATGTTTTAAAGTCGTTCCTTACTTTCAGTTAAAAAAAACTTGTTTTTTTTTTATTTAGTTTTTGAACGTTTTTGAATTAATGCAGGTTTTGATTTTGGCTCACTGTACATAAATAATTAAAACAAAATTTGCAGATTCGTTTTACTTTTATTTGGTTAAATGGCTTTCTCGAAACTTGTTTAATTTTATTTACGAACGTTTTTATTAGTAATAAATATACGTAACTTACGAATTAACTTACGTAACGAACTTCTATATTCATAAATTTTTAACACGTATATTAGGGGGTTCACCCCCTAGTCAATACCTTGCTCTTTAAGCTAAAGTTCAAATTTTTTTCCAATTCTTTAAAAATGAACCCTTAATCACAAAGGCCGTTAATCAGAATAAATAGCTCTTATGAAAGTACTAAGAAATCTTTTGCTTAAAGAGCGAGGTATTGACTAGGGGGCGAACCCAATCATATACGAAATAATTTCTGTTCGTTTTGAGTTTTGATGTTGCTCCTTACTTTCAGTTGAAAAACTTTTTTTTAAATTTAATTTCTGATCGTTTTTTAAATAATGCTGGGAAATCTGGCGCCCCGTTCATAGCAATGTCCCTTCCCCCATGAAAACTTCCTCCTTGGAAAGATTCTCCCACATAACAGTAGGGATATTACTAATAGTTTTATTAATAATAAATATACGTAACTTAAGAAATAACTTACGTAACGAACTTCTATATTCATAGATTTTTAGCACGTATATTAGGGGGTTCGCCCCCTAGTCAATACTTTGCTCTTTAAGCTAAAGTTCAAATTTTATTCCAATTCTGTAAAACTGAGCCCTTAATCACAATCAGTTGATCAGTTGAAATCAGTTGAAAAGCTTGTTTTTTTTTTATTTAATTTCTTATCTTTTTTTAATAATGCTGGGAAATCCGGCACCCCCTTCATAGCAATGTCCCTTCCCCGTGGAAACTTCCTTCATGGAAAGATCCTCCCATATAACCCACGACCCCCTCCCCCCACCTACCAGAAAAAATACCCCTTGGAAACGTCTGTATACTTCCTAATAACCGATACTATATGTTAACATTGAGTAAAGTTCATAACTTTCAGCCCTCCCCCCAGGGACTTCGGGGGATTAAGTCATCCTTAAAGACATTATTATCATATTTTCGACCATGCTGAACAAAATGGCTATCTCAAAATTTTGATCGGGTGACTTTGGGAAAAAAATGAGCGTGAGAGGGGGCCTAGTTGCCCTCCATTTTTTTTGGTCAGTTAAAAAGGGCACTAGAACTTTTAATTTCCGTTCCAATGAGCCCTCCCACAATATTATAGGACCACTGGGTCGATACGATCACCCCTGGGAAAAAAAAAACAAAAAAACAACAAATAAACACGCATCCGTGATCTTTCTTCGGGCAAAAAATGCAGAATTCCACATTCTTGTAGATAGGTGCTTGAAAACTATACAATAGGGTTCTCTGATACGCTGAATATGATGATGTGATTTCTATTAAGGTTCTATAACTTTTAGGGGGTCTTTCCCCCTTTTTTGCTAAATCAGCCAAATTTTCTCAGGCGCGTAACTTTTGATGGGTAGGACTACACTTGATGAAAATTATATATTTCAAATCAGCATTGAAATTTGATTCTTTTGATGTATGTATTGGTATAAAATTCCGTTTTTTAGAGTTTCGGTTACCATTGAGCCGAGTCGCTCCTTACTTACAGTTCGTTACCACGAACTGTTTGATTCATAAAAGCTGTACGAAGAAGATAACAAATGAAAACTGAAACTTAGAAATCTAAAATTTAAAACACAGTAAGGCAGGGAACATAAATTTTAATAATATTTGAAAGCTTTTTATGTTTTGTCTTTTCTAAACTAGAGTACAAATTACCCAATGAACAAAAACGAAATCAAAGTTTATTTTAGATCCCACTAAAACCAGGCCTTTGGTACCCGGGTCGATACTCCCTTGCATCTTAAGTCAAGCTACTCGCTTCCTAATTTCAGTACCCTTCAAAAATCAATAAAAAAAAAAATAGAATAATAGAGGACTACTTTCCTCAGACACTATTTTCTAGCATAACAAAATGTTATGATTTTACATTATTTAACATAAGCATAACAAAATTCTTATGATTTTACATTATTTATTTTTTAGAATATGCAGACAATAGATCCACTGAAATGCATTTTAGTAAGTTTTAGTTTTAGTAAAATGTGTTTTAGTAATGTGTTAAATGTGTTGACTATTGTGTATAAGTGTGTTTTAGATTTAGTAAGTAATAATCCCACTGTTAGACCGTATATATGGAAGCATGAACCATGGCATCTACATTATTTTATTAATTCTTTTGGTGCCTTAATTGTGAATTTGCTGCCCTGGCTTTAGATTCAAAGAGACCCGAGCTGAGCATTGAAGAACCGACTTCCGACTTCAGTTGTTCCCGGTCAATTTGCGATTTATGACCACCACTTGTTGTACTGGACTTCAGCATTTGTATCTAGCTCTTAAATATAGCCCTTTCGATCATATTTACTTAGGAAATTACTAGATTTAAATGTTTTAGGACAGTGATGCATTTTCGTTTTCGTTCTTTCGTATTTTTTTGTTCTTCCACATTTTGGTTCATTTTCATATTTTCAAGGGAAACACTCCCTAAATTCAAGAAATCTTAATGAAAACCAGACCATTAGATTCAGCGTATCCGAGAACCATTTGCAGAAGTTTTAAGCTCCCATCTGCAAAATGTGGAATTTTGTATTTTTAGCCAGAAGTAGGATCACGGATGCGCATTTATTTGTTGTTGTTTTTTTCCAGAGTTGATCGTATCGAAAAAAATTTAAATATTGGGCAAGAGCTCATTCGAACGGAAATTAAAAGTTCTAGTGGCTTTTTAAGTGACCAAAAACATTAGAGGGCAACTAGCCACCCTCCCACGGCAGATTTTTCCAAAGTCTTGTGATAAAAATTTTGAGACAGCTATTTTGTTCAGCATAGTCGAAAGATCTAATAACTATGTGTTTAAGGATGACTTGAACCCCCACAATCCCCAGTGGAAAGGTTATAAGTTATGAACTTTCCCATTGTATACATATAGCATAGGCTATCGGGAAGTTTACGGATACTTTAAGGATCTTTCTACAGAATAATTTTTTGTGGGGGAAGAGATTTTTCATGAAGGGGGACCTGTATTTCCTGACATTATTTAAAACACCAATGTAGCTACCAAAACTTCTAAACACAGAGTTGAAAAAAGTGAAAAAATGGAATGGCTCTGGAAACACGGAATGAATCGCTGACTAACCAGCTAGTACAATTTAATGAATATTTAATTATATTTGAATAATTTAGGAAATTAATCTACTTTTTTTATTTTTATAAAAATGTGATTTTAATTCAATTTCATTTTATTTTTCCTTTATTTTTATATCGATAAGGAAATGGAAGGCCATTTCTTATCTATTTCAGATATCTTTTTTGTTATTATCATTTTGGTTAATGTAGGGAAATGTGATTTATACCTTTTAGTTTACCGACTTCAATTTCCTCTCATTGTGCTATTTTTATTACCACTTTTTGCAAGCTGTGTCCGATGGCTTGGGATATGTATAACTAATAATGTTCCGACTGCGCTGATCTTAGTAAAAAAAAAAAAGCTTTTTTCTTAGTACGAAAAAATGTTAAAGATATTAATACTATCTTTATAAACGAACAATAATTGTATATTTATTTTTTCTTTAAAACGGCTCAATATTTTTTTAAGGAAATTAGCATCTTGGGATAAAAATGAAAACAAAGAGCAAAGACACGGGTGGTTAGAGATATGTGAAACGACAATTAAGCGTTCAAAGCAAAATTAAGGAAAGACACGTGGTTAGAACATGCGACTCGAACATGTGAGCAAGTCAAAAATGAAAATGAAGAGTAAAGACACACGTGGTTAAAGACTTGCGACACCTAGCATGTGAGCGAGTCAATAAAAATCAACCTGGACAGTGAGAATCAAAAAGTGTCAAAATTGAAAATAATAGCGATGATGATTAGTCTTGGGAATTTGACATTGATAAGGTCATCAATGCCTACTATACCTTTGTTAAAAAAGGTTTGGCAATATATATTTCATAATGACAAAAGACAAGCCAAGGTAAAACAAACCAAACAAATTGAATATGATAGCGATGATGATTGCGTTTTGAATTTGACATGGATAAGTTCATCAATGTCTACCAAACCTATAAAAATCCAAAACCTGGACTAGCTAATTCGTCGGAAGAAAAAGGGGTTTTTGTCTCACCACGTGAACAATTAAAAGCGAACAAAGTTTTGGCGATATGTCTTTCATAATGATAAACGACGTAATTTTACAAAGACACTTCTTCTGATTTAAGGTCCATTAGGACGTCATGAAATCAAGAAAAGGCTTAAATTGTCTGTGTTTAGAAGACAAGCAATAATGAGAATCCATTTATAGAAGCCTCATGCGTGCCGAGCGCCAGGGACCTGTGGCGAAAGCGTCATGCTCCCCGTACTATATATATATATATATATATATATATATATATATATATATATATATATATATATATATATATATATATATATAATATATATATATATATATATATATATATATATATATATGTATATATATATATATATAGGTTTTGAAAATTTAATCAAATATCCGTAATCATTCTGTCCTTTGTACTCAGTGTACCAAGGACATCAAACATAAGGACTTTTAAGCTCCTGGACCCATTTAGAACTGCGAGTTCATACTTAAAACTGCGATTTTGCCGTATTTTTTTTTTTTTGGTTGTTTAAATTTATTAATCTTTTAGGACAGTGCCACATTTTCATCTGTTTTGCCAAATTGTAACGTGAAAACAAATAATCGTTTAAATTTCACACTGCTTTGTATGTGTAGAAATTTAAACATTAACAATATAAACTAAGCAATTCGAAGGTAACCAGCATCTTCTTAAAATGATTGCTGCCATCTGTTTTTAGCTTATTCTCTGCTAAATATTCACTTAAGTTTTCTTCTTCTTTTTTCTGGTGGTCTTGCAAGAAAAAAAAAGCATATTGAGACCTTTTTCATTCAAAAATTGAATTCCCGACCCTTCCAGATTAACATACATTTGGTTTTTCAAACTGTTATTTAACCAGCTTAAACGATCAGATTTAATTCTCACTGTGCTTGGAATTTTAAGGTCTCCTTATTATTCTTAAGAATGTTAACGTAAATAGTATCTAGATGAATCATTTTAGATTTTATAAGTTTCGTCTTTATCTTACACCTTGACCAAAAAAGGGTTTCCTACAAATTTTTTTCGGCGTTTTCAAGAATTTTAAACTTAGAGATGTAGCGGAGAAAATTTTCAGTCAAGGCTTAGGTGCGATTATATCCTCATCAGAATCTAATCCAATATCTCTGTTGATTATATATTTTTCTCTTGTAGTTTTTTATGGATGTCACTTAACCGTAACTTAAAATTGTATTGTAACGATTACTAATTCATTAATTAACTAATTGCGTCCAGAAAGATTCATAATTTTAAATAAATATTCCCAAAACAATCTGAGGAAAAGAGGCAAAATCAATATTCATTGCATTAATTGCTATACACTGTAATCATAAAAAGGCATATGTCTCTAGTCATAAAATAGTGAACTAACATACTAGTTTAATCTATTAAGCATAGAATTATAGAAATTAATGGCCTTATTGGCACCGCCAATGTACAATTGACTCTTTGGCAATGTTCAATTAGCACAATGTACACATTGGTACCGCCAATGTGCCGATTTATCACGAGGATTCCTCCATTTCTTGGTTTTATTTTTTCTTTCCTTTTAAATGTTTTCAACTTCTGTTAGAATTCCTAACAAACATTCTCTGCTTAATTCATAAGATTTCATAAGATTTGCAGGTTGATATCCTCGAAAGAAAAAATTCTGGGAACTAATTTAAGTGGCCTAGGAAACTTCCCCATTAGAAGAAAAGGCTTTTTAAAGTCAACTGTCTAACCTTTCTTTGATCTCTTATAAGCAGGAAAGCACTGAAAGTGATTTATTTGGCCACTAGACAGCTGTTTTTCAGTTTGAATTTTCTGAATCGTGTGGCAAAGAAACTTTTCTTCCTAGTGCTCACTTTACGGCCATTAGGAATTACTATTTAATGCGCTGGCAACGCTTTATTTTTGTTCCAAAAAATCATTGGGAAACATGGTTTAAGGTTCAACAATATGATCTAGGTAACATCACGGAAAATAACAATGAGATGCACCTAAGGACAGGGGCCGATCTAGAGCACATTAAAAAAAAAAGAGTGAAAAAAGAGGCAAAACAATGGATGAGGGTGCAAGAAAAATATTAGGGGGGGGGAGGGCCTGGATCTTCCATTGGCTAAGAAATGTTTTTTCAGCCATCTAACTAATATTTTAGAAAAGATACAAATATTTTTTACTGCTTGAAAGACCTTGAAGACCTAAAATGCAAACAAAAGCAAAGCCGCAAACAAAAAGAAATAATCTGTTGTAAATAAGAGACTTGCCGTTAAGAAAAAACTATAAATGTACTGAAAAAAATATAAATGTTTTTACTTTTATAACTTTAATAAATCAAATAATATTAACATTTTGATTACTAAATATCAGTATATGTATATCAAACTGACAATGCACATTCGTTTGTATATTTTTCAGTAAAGTGCAAATTTTGTTCTGGCCTTGGGAAGGCATAGGGGGTTTTGCGCCTAACTTATGTTAATTTCTGCTCGTTTTGAGTTTGGCTCGGTTATTTATTGTAATTTCTGTTCGTTTTGGGTTTCATTTATTTATCGATGCTGATTTGTGGTAGTTTCACGCTTGGTAGATTATTTGATTTTATTTTTTCTCCTTTTTTGTTTAATGGAGCTCTTTACTTTTCTTAGAAAAACTTATTTTGTGGAAAAAGTTTTTTAATTAATTTCTGTTCGTTTTATATTGAAATAGTCTTTTCATGGAAAAAGATAATAATACTTTAAATCTTTTCTTTTTTTAAGGCTTTATAGTTTGGCCTGCTATTTGTATGCTGGAGAAAAAATTTCAGCAATTTTTAACAACATACACCCTTTTAAAAATCTGGACACATATAGTACTGTTTAATTTAGTTTCTTACCTCCTCAAGTTGACCTGAAATGGAAAAGTTGATACCATT
Source organism: Artemia sinica (assembly GCA_027921565.1). Lineage (NCBI taxonomy): Eukaryota > Metazoa > Arthropoda > Branchiopoda > Anostraca > Artemiidae > Artemia > Artemia sinica. The sequence continues at coordinate 40,868,569 of CM051272.1, read as the reverse complement.
CGTAAAAAAAACTGTTTACTTTCTTTGATAACTTGGATACACTTACGCTATTTTGATTGGTTTAAATTTTAAGAGCAGAAGTAGCCCGAAAGTTTGAACATAATACCCTCAGTCGTTCTTGAGATACTGCTGAGATGCCTTATTGGGAATTAGCATTATCACAGTGCATTTTGATTTAATCTTAAGGAAACATTTAGTTTTTAAACATAATGGGCAAATGGGAGGGTGGGCGTGGGAGGGTGGGAGTGGCAGGGGGATAATTTGCCCTCCAATCACTTTCGACTATTAAAAAGGGCACTAACCCTTTAAATTTCCAATCGAATGAGCTTTTATTGAAGTTTCTACGACAACGCCTTCTATAAAAACCTTATATGCCCCCAGGGCATAACTTAAAACCCTTGCCCCGAGGGCTGTGGGGGAGCATCCTTCTCAAAAACATATTTTCTATCTAGAAATCAGCTACGCTGAACAAAATAGCTATCTCAAGATTTTGATTGGATGTGTTTAGGGGAATGATGGGAGTGGGGGGGGGGGCTAGTTGCCCTCCAATCACTTTTGACTATAAAAAATGGCACTAGCCCTTTGAATTTCCAATCGGATGTGCCTTTTGTGAAATTTCTACGACAATGCCTTCTATAAAAACCTTATATGCCCCCAAGGGCATAACTTAAAACCCTTGCCCTGAGGGTTGTGGGGGAGTGTCCTCCTCAAAAACATATTTTCTATCTGGAAATCAACTATGCTGAACAGAATGGCTATCTAAAAATTTTGATTGAATATGATTGGGGGAATGACGGGCGTGGGGGGGGGGGAGGGGCTAGTTGCCCTTCAATCACTTTCGACTATTAAAAAGGGCACTAGCCCTTTGAATTTCAAATCGAATGAGCCTCTTTTGAAGTTTCTGACGGGTGTGAGGGTTGTGGGGGAGGGTCCTCCTCAAAAATATGTTTTCTATCTGGAAATCAACTACCCTGAACAAAATGGCTATCTCAAAATTTTGATTGGATGTGTTTGGGGGAGTGATGGACGTGGGGGGGGGGCTAGTTGCCCTCCAATCATATTCGACTATTAAAAAGGGCACTAACCCTTTGAATTTCCAAATTGAATGAGCCTGTTTTGAAGTTTCCACGACAACGCCTTCTATAAAAAACTTATATGCCCCCAGGGCATAACTTAAAACCCTTGCCCTGAGGGTTGTAGAAAGTGTCCCCCTCAAAAGCATATTTCTATCTGGAAATGAACTAAGCTGAACCAAATGACTATCTCACATTTTTGATTGGATGTGTTTGGGAGAATGATGGCGTGGGGGGGGGGGAGGGGGCTAGTTGCCCTTCAATCACTTTCGACTATTAAAAAGGGCACCAGCCCTTTGAATTTCCAATCGAATGAGCTATTTTGGAAGTTTTCACGACAACGCCTTCTATAAACCTTATATCCCCCCAGGGCATAACTTACTACCCTTGCCCTGAGGGTTGTGGGGGAGTGTCCCCCTCAAAAACATATTTCTATCTGGAAATCAACCTCGCTAAACCAAATGGCTATCTCAAATTTTTGATTGGATGTGTTTGGGAGAATGATGGGCGTGGGGGGGGGCTAGTTGCCCTCCAATCACTTTTGACAATAAAAAATGGCACTAGCCCTTTGAATTTCAAATCGAATGAGCCCTTTTTCAAGTTACTACGACAAAGATTTCAATAAAAACCTTATATGCCCCCAGGGCATAACTTATGACCCTTGCCCTGAGGGTTGTAGGGGAGCGTCCTCCTCAAAAACATATTTTCTATCTGGAAATCAACTACACTGAACAAAATGACTATTTCAAAATTTCTATGGGATGCGTTTCGGGGAATGATGGGCGTGGGGTGGGGCTAGTTGCCCTCCAATCACTTTCGACTATTAAAAAGGGCACTAGCCCTTTGAATTTCCAATCGAATGAGCCCCTTTTGAAGTTTCTAGGGGTGAGGGTTGTGCGGGAGTGTTCTCCTCAAAAACATATTTTCTATCTGGAAATCAACTACCCTGAATAAAATGGCTATCTCAAAATTTTGATTGGATGTGTTTGGGGGAATGATGCGCATGGGGGGGCTAGTCACCCTCCAATCACTTTCGACTATTAAAAAGGGCACTAGCCCTTGGAATTTCAAATCGAATGAGCCTGTTTTGAAGTTTCCACGACAACGCCTTCTATAAAAACCTTATATGCCCCCAGGGCATAACTTAAAACCTTAGCTCTGAGGGTTGTGGGGAAGTGTCCCCAACAAAAATATATTTCTATCTGGAAATCAACTACGCTGAAACAAATGGCTATCTCAAAATTTTGATTGGATGTGTTTGGGAGAATGAAGGGCGTGGGGGGGGGGGCTAGTTGCCGTTCAATCACTTTCGACTATTAAAAAGGGCACTAGCCCTTTGAATTACCAATCGAACGAGCTGTTTTCGAAGTTTCTATGACAGCGCCTTCTATAAAAACCTTATATGCCCCCAAGGGCATAACTTAAAACCCTTGCCCTGAGGGTTGTGGGGGAGTGTCCTCCTCAAAAACATATTTTCTATCTGGAAATCAACTAAGCTGTACAAAATGACTTTTTCAAAATTTTGATTGGATGTGTTAGGGGGAATGATGGGCGGAGGGAAGGGGCTAGTTGCCCTTCAATCACTTTCGACTAATTTCCAATCGAAAAAGCCCCTTTTGAAGTTTCTAGGGGCGTGAGGGTTGTGGGGTGGTGTCCTCCTCAAAAACATATTTTTTATCCGGAAATCGACTACCCTGAACAAAATGGCTATTTCAAAATTTTGATTGGATTTGTTTTGGGGAATGATGGGCGGTGGGGGGTGGCTGTTTGCCCTTCAATCACTTTCGACTATTAAAAAGGGCCCTAGCCCTACGAATTTCAAATTGAATGAGCCCTTTTTCAAGTTACTAGGACAAAGATTTCAATAAAAACCTTATATGCCCCCACGGCATAACTTATAACCCTTGCCCTGAGGGTTGTAGGGGAGCGTCCTCCTTAAAACATATTTTCTATCTGGAAATCAACTACGCTGAACAAAATGACTATCTCAAAATTTTTATTGGATGTGTTTTTGGGAATGCTGGGCGTGGGGAGAGGCTAGTTGCCCTCCAATCCCTTTCGACTATTAAAAAGGGCACTAGTCCTTTGAATTTCCAATCGAAAGAGCTTTTTTGAAGTTTCTACGAAAACGCCTTCTATAAAAACCTTATATGCCCCCCGGGCATAACTTAAAACCCTTGCCCTGAGGGTTGTGGGGGGGGGGTGTCCTCCTCAAACACATATTTTCTATCAGGAAATCAACTACGCAGAACAAGATAACTATCTCAAAATTTTGACTGGATGTGTTTGGGGGAATGATGGGCGTGGGGGGAGGGCTATTTGCCCTTAAATCATTTTCGACTATTAAAAAAGGCACTAGCCCTTTGAATTTCAAATCAAATGAGCCTGTTTTTAAGTTTCCATGGCAACGCCTTCTATAAAAACCTTATATGCCCCCGGGCATAACTTAAAACCCTTGCCCTGAGGGTTTTGGGGGAGTGTCCTCCTCAAAAACATATTTTCTATCTGCAAATCAACTACGCTGAACAAAAGGCTATTTCAAAATTTTGATTAGATGTGTTTGGGCGAATGATGGGCGTGTTGCGTGAGGGGAGCTAGTTGCCCTTCAATCAATTTTGACTATTAAAAAGGGCACTAGAACTCTCGATTTTCAATCGAATGAGCCCATTTTGAAGTTTCTACGATGACCCCTTCCATATGAAGTACCGTAAAGGAAAAAAAAAATATATAATACATTGTTCAAACATTGTTCTTATATACCCTAAGAGCATAACTTAAAACCCTTGCTCCGAGGGTTGTGGGGGGGGGTTCCCATCAAAAAGATATTTTCCATCTGGAAATCAACTACGCTGAACAAAATGGCTATCTCAAAATTTTGATTGGATATGTTTGGGGGAATGATGGGCGTGGGGGGGGCTAGCTGCTCTCCAATCACTTTCGACTATTAAAAAGGGCATTACCCCTTTGAATTTCCAATCGGATGAGCCTGTTTTGAAGTTTCTACGACAACGCATTCTATAAAAACCTAATATGCCCATAAGGGCATAAATTAAAACCCTTGCCCTGAGGGTTGTGGGGGGGGGGCTGTTCTCCTCAAAAACATATTTTTTATCTGGATATCAAGCACGCTGAACAAAATAGTTATATCAAAATTTTGATTGGATGTGTTTGGGGGAATGATGGGAGTGGGGGGCTAGTTGCCCTTCAATCACTTTTGACTATTAGAAAGGGCACTAGCCCTTTGAATTTTCAATCAAATGAGCGCCTTTTGAAGTTTCTACGACAACTTCTTCTATAAAAACCTTATATGCCCCCAGGGCATAACTTAAAACCTTTGCTCTGAGGGTTGTGGGGGATTTTCCTCCTCAAAAACATATTTTCTATCTAGAAATCAACTACGCTGAGCAAAATGGCTATCTCAAAATTTTGATTGGATGTGTTTGGGGGAATAATGGGAGTGGGGGGGGGGCTAGTTGCACTCCAATCACTTTCGACCATTAAAAAGGGCACTAGCTCTTTCAATTTCAAATCGAATGAGCCTGTTTTGAAGTTTCTACGACAGCACCTTCTATAAACACCTTATATGCCCCCAGGGCACTACTAAAAACCCTTGCCCTGAGGGTTTTGGGGGAAATATTTTAATCTGGAAATCAACTACGCTGAACAAAATGGCTAAATCAAAATTTTGATTGGATGTGTTTGGGAGAATGATGGCGTGGGGGGAAGGGGGCTAGTTGCCCTTCAATCACTTTCGACTATTAAAAAGGGCACTAGCCCTTTGAATTTCCAATCGAATGAGCTATTTTGGAAGTTTCCACGACAACGCCTTCTATAAACCTTATATGCCCCCAGGGCATAACTTACAACCCTTGCCCTGAGGGTTGTGGGGGAGTGTCCCCCTCAAAAACATATTTCTATCTGGAAATCAACCACGCTAAACCAAATGGCTATCTCAAATTTTTGATTGGATGTGTTTGGGAGAATGATGGGCGTGGGGGGGGGGGGCTAGTTGCCCTCCAATCACTTTTGACAATAAAAAATGGCACTAGCCCTTTGAATTTCAAATCGAATGAGCCCTTTTTCAAGTTACTAGGACAAAGATTTCAATAAAAACCTTATATGCCCCCAGGGCATAACTTATGACCCTTGCCCTGAGGGTTGTAGGGGAGCGTCCTCCTCAAAAACATATTTTCTATCTGGAAATCAACTACCCTGAACAAAATGGCTATCTCAAAATTTTGATTGGATGTGTTTGGGGGAATGATGCGCATGGGGAGGCTAGTCAACCTCCAATCACTTTCGACTATTAAAAAGGGCACTAGCCCTTGGAATTTCAAATCGAATGAGCCTGTTTTGAAGTTTCCACGACAACGCCTTCTATAAATACCTTATATGCCCCCAGGGCATAACTTAAAACCTTTGCTGTGAGGGTTGTGGGGGAGTGTCCCCAACAAAAATATATTTCTATCTGGAAATCAACTACGCTGAAACAAATGGCTATCTCAAAATTTTGATTGGATGTGTTTGGGAGAATGATGGGCGTGGGAGGGGGGGGCTAGTTGCCATTCAATCACTTTCGACTATTAAAAAGGGCACTAGCCCTTTGAATTACCAATCGAACGAGCTGTTTTTGAAGTTTCTATGACAGCGCCTTCTATAAAAACCTTATATGCCCCCAAGGGCATAACTTAAAACCCTTGCCCTGAGGGTTGTGGGGGAGTGTCCTCCTCAAAAACATATTTTCTATCTGGAAATCAACTAAGCTGTACAAAATGACTTTCTCAAAATTTCGATTGGATGTGTTAGGGGGAATGATGGGCGGAGAGAAGGGGCTAGTTGCCCTTCAATCACTTTCGACTAATTTCCAATCGAAAAAGCCCCTTTTGAAGTTTCTAGGGGCGTGAGGGTTGTGGGGTGGTGTCCTCCTCAAAAACATATTTTTTATCCGGAAATCGACTACCCTGAACAAAATGGCTATTTCAAAATTTTGATTGGATGTGTTTTGGGGAATGATGGGCGGTGGGGGGGGGGGCTGTTTGCCCTTCAATCACTTTCGACTATTAAAAAGAGCCCTAGCCCTATGAATTTCAAATTGAATGAGCCCTTTTTCAAGTTACTAGGACAAAGATTTCAATAAAAACCTTATATGCCCCCAGGGCATAACTTATAACCCTTGCCCTGAGGGTTGTAGGGGAGCGTCCTCCTTAAAACATATTTTCTATCTGGAAATCAACTACGGTGAACAAAATGACTATCTCAAAATTTTTATTGGATGTGTTTTTGTGAATGCTGGGCGTGGGGGGGGGGCTAGTTGCCCTCCAATCCCTTTCGACTATTAAAAAGGGCACTAGCCCTTTGAATTTCCAATCGAAAGAGCTTTTTTGAAGTTTCTACGACAACGCCTTCTATAAAAACCTTATATGCCCCCCCGGGCATAACTTAAAACCCTTGCCCTGAGGGTTGTGGAGGGGGTGTCCTCCTCAAACACATATTTTCTATCAGGAAATCAACTACGCAGAACAAGATGACTATCTCAAAATTTTGACTGGATGTGTTTGGGGAATAATGGGCGTGGGGGGAGGGCTAGTTGCCCTTAAATCATCTTCGACTATTAAAAAAGGCACTAGCCCTTTGAATTTCAAATCAAATGAGCCTGTTTTTAAGTTTCCATGGCAACGCCTTCTATAAAAACCTTATATGCCCCCGGGCATAACTTAAAGCCCTTGCCCTGAGGGTTTTGGGGGAGTGTCCTCCTCAAAAACATATTTTCTATCTGCAAATCAACTACGCTGAACAAAAGGCTATTTCAAAATTTTGATTAGATGTGTTTGGGGGAATGATGGGCGTGTTGCGTGAGGGGAGCTAGTTGCCCTTCAATCAATTTTGACTATTAAAAAGGGCACTAGAACTCTCGATTTTCATTCGAATAAGCCCATTTTGAAGTTTCTACGATGACCCCTTCCATATGAAGTACCCTAAAGGGAAAAAAAAATAAATAATACATTGTTCAAACATTGTTCTTATATACCCTCAGAGCATAACTTAAAACCCTTGCTCCGAGGGTTGTGGGGGGGGGGGGGTTCCCCCTCAAAAAGATATTTTCCATCTGGAAATCAACTACGCTGAACAAAATGGCTATCTCAAAATTTTGATTGGATATGTTTGGGGGAATGATGGGCGTGGGGGGCTAGTTGCCCTTCAATCACTTTTGACTATTAGAAAGGGCACTAGCCCTTTGAATTTCCAATCGGATGAGCCTGTTTTGAAGTTTCTACGACAACGCATTCTATAAAAACCTAATATGCCCATAAGGGCATAAATTAAAACCCTTGCCCTGAGGGTTGTGGGGGGCTGTTCTCCTCAAAAACATATTTTTTATCTGGATATCAACTACGCTGAACAAAATGGTTACATCAAAATTTTGATTGGATGTGTTTGGGGGAATGATGGGCGTGGGGGGCTAGTTGCCCTTCAATCACTTTTGACTATTAGAAAGGGCACTAGCCCTTTGAATTTCCAATCAAATGAGCGCCTTTGAAGTTTCTACGACAACTTCTTCTATAAAAAACCTTATATGCCCCCAGGGCATAACTTAAAACCTTTGCTCTGAGGGTTGTGGGGGATTTTCCTCCTCAAAAGCATATTTTCTATCTAGAAATCAACTACGCTGAGCAAAATGGCTATCTCAAAATTTTGATTGGATGTGTTTGGGGGAATAATGGGAGTGGGGGGGGCTAGTTGCCCTCCAATCACTTTCGACCATTAAAAAGGGCACTAGCTCTTTCAATTTCAAATCGAATGAGCCTGTTTTGAAGTTTTTACGACAGCACCTTCTATAAACACCTTATATGCCCTCAGGGCACTACTAAAAACCCTTGCCCTGAGGGTTTTGGGGGAAATATTTTAATCTGGAAATCAACTACGCTGAACAAAATGGCTAAATCAAAATTTTGATTGGATGTGTTTGGGGGAATGAAGGGCGTAGAGGGGGGGGCTAGTTGCCCTTCAATCACTTTCGACTATTAAAAAGGTCACTAGCCCTCTGAATTTCCAATCGAATGAGCCCCTTTTGAAGTTTCTACGACAACGCCTTCAATAAAAACCTTATATGCCCCCAGGGCATAAATTAAAACCCTTGCCCTGAGGGCTGTGGGGGAGTGTCCTCCTCAAAAACATATTTTCTAGCTGGAAATCAACTACCCTGAACAAAATAGCTTTCTCAAAATTTTGTTTGGATGTGTTTGGGGAAATGATGGGCGTAGGGGAGGGGGAACTAGTTGCCCTTCAATCACTTTCGACTATTAAAAAGGTCACTAGCCCTTTGAATTTCAATCGAATGAGCCCCTTTTGAAGTTTCTACGACAACGCCTTCTATAAAAACCTTATATGCCCCCTGGGCATAACTTAAAACCCTTGCCCTGAGGGTTGTGGGGGAGTGTCCTCCTCAAAAACTTATTTGTATCTGGAAATCAACCACGCTGAACCAAATGGCTATCTCAAAATTTTGATTGGATGTGTTTGGGAGAATGATGGGCGTGGGGGGGGTCTAGTTGCCGTTCAATCACTTTCGACTAGTAAAAAGGGCACTAGCCCGTTGAATTTCAAATCGAATGAGCTGTTTTTGAAGTTTCTATGACAATGCCTTCTATAAAAACCTTATATGCCCCCATGGGCATAGTTTAAAACCCTTGCCCTGGGGGTTGTGGGGGAGTTTCCTCCTCAAAAACATATTTTCTATCTGGAAATCAACTACGCTGAACAAAATGGCTATCTCAAAGTTTTGATTAGATTTGTTTGGGGGAATAATGGGAGAGGGAGGGGGGCTAGTTGACCTTCAATCACTTTTTACTATTAAAAAGGGCACTAGAACTCTCGATTTCCAATTGAATGAACCCCTTTTGAAGTTTCTACGACGATTTCTTCCATATGAAGTGCCCTGCTCTAAATGAAAAAATAATAAATAATACATTGTTCCAACATCGTTCTTATATGCCCTCGGAGCATAACTTAAAGCCTTTCGCCGAGGGTTGTGGGGGAGTGTTCTCCTCAAAAAGATATTTCCTATCAGGAAATCAACTACGCTGAACAAAATGGCTATCTCAAAATTTTGATTGGATGTGTTTGGGGGAATGATGGGCGTGGGGGAGGGGCTAGTTGCCCTCAAATCACTTTCGACTATTAAAGAGGGCACTAGCCCTTTGAATTTCAAATCGAATGAGCCTGTTTTGAAGTTTCCATGACAACGCCTTCTATAAAAACCTTATGTGCCCCCAGGGCATAACTTACAACCCTTGCCCTGAGGGTGGTGGGGGAGTGTCCTCCTAAAAACATATTTCTTATCTGGAAATCAACTACGCTGAACAAAATGGCTATATCAAAATTTTGATTGGATGTGTTTGGGGGAATAATGGGCGTAGGGAGGGGGCTAGTTGCCCTTCAATCACTTTCGACTATTAAAAAGGTCAGTAGCCCTTTGAATTTCCAATTGAATGAGCTCCTTTTGAAGTTTCTACGACAACGCCTTTTATAAAAACCTTATATGCCCCCAGGGCATAACTTAAAACCCTTGCCCTGAGGGTTATGGGGGAGTGACCTCCTCACAAACATTTTTTCTATCAGGAAATAAACTACGCTGAACAAAATTGCTTTCTCAAAATTTTGTTCGGATGTGTTCGGGGGAATGATGGGCATAGGGGGGGGGGGCTACTTGCCCTTCAATCACTTTCGACTATTAAAAACGTCACTAGCCCTTCGAATTTCCAATCGAATGAGCCCTTTTGAAGTTTCTACGAAAACGCCTTCTATAAAAACCTGATATGCCCACAGGGCATAACTTAAAACCCTTGCCCTGAGGGTTGTCGGGGAATGTCCTCCTCAAAAAACATATTATCTATCTGGAAATCAACTACACTGAACAAAATGGCTATCTCAAAATTTGATTGGATGTGTTTGGGGGAAGGATGGGCGTGGGGGGAGGGGGCTATTTGCCTTCCAATCACTTTCGACTATTAAAGAGGGCATTAGTCCTTTGAATCTCAAATCGAATGAGCCTGTTTTGAAGTTTCCACGACAACGCCTTCTATAAAAAACCTTATATGCCCCCTGGGCATAACTTAAAACCCTTGCCCTGAGGGTTGTGGGGAGTATCCTCCTCAAAAACATACTATCTATCTGGAAATCAACTACGCTGAACCAAATGGCTATCTCAAAATTTTGATCGGATGTGTTTGGGAGAATGATTGGCGTGGGGTGGGGGGGGGGGGGTAGTTGCCGTTCAATCACTTTGGACTATTAAAAAGGGCACTAGCCCTTTGAATTTCCAATCGAATGAGCTGTTTTTGAAGTTTCTATGACAACGCCTTCTATAAAAACCTTATATGCCCCCAAGGGCATAACTTAAAACCCTTGCCCTGAGGGTGTGGGGTGGGGGAGTGTCCTCCTCAAAACCATATTTTCTATCTGGAAATCAACTACGCTGAACAAAATGGCTATCTCAAAATTTTGTTTGGATGTGTTTGGGGGAAGGATGGGCGTGGGGGGAGGGGGCTATTTGCCTTCCAATCACTTTCGACTATTAAAGAGGGCATTAGCCCTTTGAATTTCAAATCGAATGAGCCTGTTTTGAAGTTTCCACGACAACGCCTTCTATAAAAACCTTATATGCCCCTGGGCATAACTTAAAACCCTTGCCCTGAGGGTTGTGGGGGAGTGTCCTCCTCAAAAACATACTATCTATCTGGAAATCAACTACGCTGAACCAAATGGCTATCTCAAAATTTTGATTGGATATGTTTGGGAGAATGATTGGCGTGGGGGTGGGGGGGGGGGTAGTTGCCGTTCAATCACTTTCGACTATTAAAAAGGGCACTAGCCCTTTGAATTTCCGATCGAATGAGCTGTTTTTGAAGTTTCTATGACAACGCCTTCTATAAAAACATTATATGCCCCCAAGGGCATAACTTAAAACCCTTGCCCTAAGGGTTGTGGGGTTGTGGGGGAGTGTCCTCCTCAAAAACATATTTCTATCTGGAAATCAACTACGCTGAACAAAATGGCTATCTCAAAATTTAGTTGGATGTGTTTGGGGGAATGACGGGCGTAGGGGGAGGGGGCTGGTTGCCCTTCAATCACTTTCGACTATTAAAAAAGGCACTAGCACTTTGAATTTCCAATCGAATGAACCCTTTTGAAGTTTCTACGACAACGCGTTCTATAAAAACCTTATATGCCCACGGGGCATAACTTAAAACCCTTGCCCTGAGGGTTGTGGGGGAGTTTCCTCCTCAAAAAACATATTTTCTGTCTGGAAATCAACCACACTGAACAAAATGGCTATCTCAAAATTTTGATTAAATGTGTTTGGGGGAATGATGTGCTTGGGAGGGGGGGGGGGGGTTAGTTGCCCTTCAATCACTTTTGACTATTAAAAAGGGCACTAGAACTCTGGATTTCCAATCGAATGAGCCCCTTTTGAAGTTTCTACGACGATCCCTTCCATATGAAGTGCCCTGCTCTAAATGAAAAAAATAATAAATAATACGTTGTTCCAACATCGTTCTTATATGCCCTCAGGTCATAACTTAAAACCCTTAACCGAGGGTTGTGGGGGAGTGTCCTCCTCAAAAAGGTATTTTCCATCTGGAAATCAACTACTCTGAACAAAATGGCTATCTCAAAATTTTGATTGGATGTGTTTGGGGGAATGATGGGCGTGGGGGGGCTAGTTGCCCTCCAATCACTTTCTACTATTAAAAAGGGCACTAGCCCTTTGAATTTCAATCGGATGAGCCTGTTTTGAAGCTTCTGTGACTTCGCCTTCTATAAAAAACCTTAGATGCCCCCAGGGTATAACTTGAATCCCTTGCCCTGAGGGTTGTGGGGGAGTGTCCTCCTCAAAAACATATTTTTTATCTGGAAATCAACTATGCTGAACAAAATGGCTGTCTCAAAATTTTGATTGGATGTGTTTCGGGGAATGATAGGTGTGGGGGGGGGGCTAGTTGCCCTCCAATCACTTTCGACTATTAAAAAGGGCACTAGCCCTTTGAATTTCAAATCGAATGAGCCTGTTTCGAAGTTTCTACGACAACGCCTTCTAAAAAAAACCTTATATGCCCCCAGGGCATAACTAAAAACCCTTGCCCTGAGGGTTGTGGGGGAGTGTCCTCCTCAAAACTTATTTTCTATCTGGAAATCAATTACGCTTCACAAAATGGCTATCTCAAAATTTTGATTGGATGTGTTTGGGGGTATGATGGGCTTGTGGATGGGGGGGCTAGTTGCCCTCCAATCATTTCGACTATTAAAAAGGGCACTAGAACTCTCGATTTCCAATCGAATGAGCCCCTTTTGAAGTTTTTACGACGATCCCTTCCATATGAAGTGCCCTGCTCTAAAGGAAAAAAAAAATAAATAGTTCATTGTGCGAACATCGTTCTTATATGCCCTCAGGGCATAACTTACAAACCCTGCCCCGAGTGGAAACACTATAAATGCTTTATCTTTCTACTCGTACCGTCCAAAACCCTTTACTATGTTCGGTTTTCAGTAAAGTGATTTTTTGGTATAATCTAAAAATTATCAAAATATCAGAAGTCAGTTTATTTGCAATAACTTTCTAAATATGTTACTTAGGGTCAAAGACAATATTTTTTTATGATTCAAGCTTTAATTTAAATATTAAGTTTGATCAGACAAATTTGGTCTTTTAGGGTGAATTACTTCCATGGTGAAAAAAAGTTTGGTAGTAACGAATTTCAAGCTTTTACAGTACAACCACCCGGATTATCTATAAAATTCCCTTTTGGTAAGGCTTCATACTTTCTTCGATGACGGAATTTGTATGTTGTAAAAACTAACAAAACAAGTTTGAAATATGCTAAGTAAATTAAATAGATAAATAAAAAAAAAACGAAAAAAGAAACGAAAAATTTTTCAATAAGAAACAAACACGAGATTAGAGAATTTTCTCAATAATGATAATGATATGACAACCAATATTCTGAGGGAAGCAGTGTTATTTTAGAGTTTCTTTTACGTGTGAATTTCATTCTTCTATTAGGATTCGTTGTTATTATTAATGAGAAAGCTGTGAAGTTGCATCGTAGGCCTGAAAATGATAATTTCTTCTTTAGCCATTTATGTTTTTTGGCAGCCTGATGATTTTGTTACATTTTATCACACGATTTTACTTTTTCTTAGCAAAGGTCTACTACAGTATTATATGGAGGCTGACAAATAAGCAAGTCAATTCATGGAAAATTTGCATTCATTGCGATACAAAAACAATTCCCTTGAGTTCCAATTACCATAGCCTTATTGAATCTGAACCCTTTCATAATATATCTTGGAAAAATAAAAATTCAAAGCAGACAAAAATTTTTGGACGGTATGTCAGATTAGCTAAGATGAGAACTAGTAAAAATTCTAACATTTGTGTTTTAATTTATGTTCCAATTTGGGTTGTAATTCTAATTTATTTGTGTTTTATTTTCTCAATTTCCAGGAAGGAATTCATATATTTGGAAGGAAAAAAGATACCCGGTTATCAAGGGCGTATCCAAGATTTTTGTTCAGGCTATAAAAAATCTTTACAAAACACATCTAAAATTTTGATTATATGCAATTTTCCTACTCTTTACGGGTTGGACAAAATTTTTTTTGGGGGGGGGGCAAAATTTTTTTTTTTAACTTTTAATGTTTTGAATTTAATTTGTAAAGGTTACCTTTACTCTGCTTTCTGTATACCATCATTAACCAATTCATTGCTTCGGTTTTGTTATTCAAGAGTGGAGCGAAATATTTCCTAAATATTTCGTGTAATTATTGCTTATCGTTAATGCTAAAAGATAGAAGCTAAGGGGCCGCACGAAGTGCCTTATTGGAGAGAGGTTAAGGTGGGTAATACCAAACCAGAGGCTATATCTTGGAGAAGAATATCACTTCAATATCTGACATGGACAAATCCTCAAAGTTCTGTTAACTAGTGAGTGTTAAACTCTAGAAGCGACTATTTTATGGCAGCCGTCTTTCGTACCTAATAAGTGGATTATTAGTTTTGCTGTCTTAGTTTCAAATAATTCCTAATCGGAGACAGTCTTCTTAGAAAACGGTTCAGGCAGACTGACTCCTCGACTACCCTCTTAAGCCTACAAAGCACACTTCGAAAAATATTAGCTTTTATTAATGATTATTTTCATGAAGTTATGTACTGCTGCCTCTTAAGGTCCGTTTTGCTACTTGATAATTTTTGAGGGTTCGTAAATGACACCCACCTTATGTGCGTCCAGGCGGTGACCAGGAGTTCCCTGTTGGCTAGCTCAAGCCAAAACTGACGGTCCCAAGTCCGTGTAAAGTGGTGAAGATTGGTCTACAGGCTTAAAACCTGTTACCGTATAAACCTTACTATTATAGAAACAGTAACAAATGGCCATAGAAAATCCCATTGACCTAATGATGACGAATACTTTTGGTTTGCTGTTAAGTCTGGTGTGAGACAAGAATGCATTCTATCCCTAACTTTGTTTGTTATAATAATATGCTTCGTCTTGAGATCTTTCAAATTCTGTGGTGGTTAATATAAATGAAAATCCTGCCTAGCACCCTCCTTAACAATGTGCCCATGGATCAAGAAACAATATATATTATTTAGACCTAACGATGTAAACTTAAATCTAACAGGGAGTTCTGGTGCAACCCCTATGGTCTGTTACAGTTGGATTGTATTTTTATATGACTCGACTTTTACTCTTCAATTCTTAGGAATTTACCCCCCCCCCCCAAACGCTTAAAACTGAGATATGGAGAGCCGAAACCGATATAGGTTATTCAAACGTCATGCGTTTCAAAACACAGTTAATCCAGAACGAAATAAAGTTGTCCTTTACCCTACACATTACAGTTGATTATGTTTCTTTCGTTTTTCCTTCTTTTTTGGATAGCGTTTGTTGCTTTTCTTTATATGTTTTATTTAGGCTATTTTTTCTATTTTTCTTGTAACGAAAAGAGAACTATGAGACATTAGGGAAGGGAAAAACAAATGATGATATTTTGTTAAGCCCGTGCACTTACATTCCTGAGCTTTATGGACCTTAAGGCCTCGAAATTACTTTTGAAATCTCCTTTTTAATTCCACTGAGCCTTTTGGAAAATGATATCTAAATCATAGTTTGAATTAAAGCCACAGAATATTTGTTATAATAAAAAAAAAAAAAATCTTTCCTTTTCAGAAAGAACGGAGCCGACAAGTATATTTCTACCAGAAAGATGTAGAAGCATTTTGCCAAGATGTTTAAACACACAAAAAAAAATCGATGATAAAATATTTGAGTTTCTCCGCCCCCGATTTGTACATTAAGAAAGGTTTTCCAATCACGATCATTCCAGGATATATAGCTAGACCGTTACAATAGTCTGTGTAGCTCCCTGCTTAGTATTCGCAAAGTAAAGTATCCGTAGTTGTGTAAAATATCCAAAAGGTTCATTTTAAAACACCCACGTCCATGCAAAGAATGTTTGAGGATACATCGTTTTTCAATGCCTGATCGATAAAGAATTTGTTTCTCTTCTTACGGAATATTCTTTTGCCTAGATGCTACACTTTTGTTTCATTCAAAATTTGCACCACTTTCAGCTGTTCTGTTGACAATGAGCAATACTATGACTATTTTTTTTTCATTTTTTAAACAATCATAAAAGTGTGCACCCACTTTTGTGGGTGGTTGATCTTCTTTTGTATCTTAAAATTTTATTGTTTATTGGGCGTCATTTTCCACTCATTTATATATTAACCTGACATTAACCATCATTATACATTACATTGTACAATTATACATTAATAAAAGTGTTGCACTAGATCGAACTTTCTTCTCATTTTAACTAGACCTATTTATAGACCATAAACATCGAGTGAAATTATTCATAAAACTAATTTCATAGTTTTTTATGAAAACTGTAATTTAACTTTAATTTATGATAAAATCAAAAGTCTGTCCTTCTCATATTTATTTTATGTTTTTCTGTGTCTTTTCAATTTAGTGATAATGGCATTTTCGTTCCCATGGACCTCATTCGGCGTCTCATTTAACTAAGCAGGGATTTGTGGTAAAGAAATATAGCACCATCAGACCAACATAAGCTTCTGTAATACGGTAATGACGGAGCTTTGACTGCATTTCAATCTCTTTTTTTTTCATTGATAAAATATATATTAACAAAATATATTAACAAAATATGTAAAACCCTAGCCTACTGACGGCAGTACTTGATGGTTAATGTATAATTGTATAATGTAATGTATAATGATGGTTAATGTCAGGTTAATGTATAAATGAGTGGAAAATGACGCCCCATAAACAATAAAATCTTTTAGATACAAAATAAGATCAAGCAATGAATACAAAACATGAATCCTGAACCAAAAAATAGTTCTCATGCAACTGAATACTTGTTTAATTCAACACCGTTCGACTCAACTTATATACATCAATCTTCGTTCAACCTAACCCCCGTTTAACTTAAACCCCATGCTACTCAGGTCCTGTTTATCTCAACTTCGTTGAAGATAAAATAAAAGTTCAAAATAGGGATAAAATCTTTTTTAAAAGACAGTGTATAGAAATTCACAAAAATACCAGATATTTCGGTCACATATACAGTGAACGTCCTCAGTAGTAAAACTGATGACGGTAACTATATATGTGACCGAAATATCTGGTATTTTTGTGAGTTTCTACACACTGTCTATTAAAAAGGATCTTATCCCTATTTCAAACTTTTATTTTATCGTCATGGAAAGGCAGTGTGGTCTCCGAAATAATTTAAAACTTCGTTGAACTCCACCCCAGTTTAACTCAACCCCTGTTCCGATCAACCTCCCTGCAAATCGACCCTCATGCAGCTCGACCTTCCTTCAGCTCAACCCTCGCGCAATTAGGCCTTCATTTAGTTCAGCCCCATGCAACTCAACCCCTGTTTAACCTAGTCCAATTAAACTCAACACCTATGCAATTCAACTACCATTAAATCAAACCCAATTCAAATCAAAACCATTCAGCTCATTCTCCTTAAATGAACAATGTAACTATAGTTTAGTCTATAGTTACATATAGTAACTATATTTACTATAGTAACTGTTATGTTACGATAGTAACTATAGCATAGTTTAGTACAAGAAAATATAGTTTAGTTCACTTTGTCGGAAATGATAAAATTAACCCAAATTAAATGGTCTTATTCATTGATTAATTCTTATGCAGGTGTTTATTATTTTATGCTGTTTCAATGTTAAAATAGTTCTCTCATCCCCTCTCTTTCTAAGAAAATAACAGTTTATCCTTTTGTCTTATATATTTGAAATTAGCAAACTTCTAATGGCCAAAGTCTGAACACATTTGTGTGTTATGTTTAAAGCAATAGCTGCAATTTCTATTCACCATTCAATGCAGTTCCGGAACGTAGTAATTGCTACGGATGCAATTGCATCCCAGCCTCAGTCCACCTAAGGCCTGAATATAGCCCTAGACTATGCATAACTTCAATTATTTTGTTAGTTTGTATTGTTTTTATGTACTTATTTCTCCTCAACAGTCGGTTCATAATTTTGATAGTACCAATTTAAAAACATAAAACAAGTCAGAAACGTTTCTAATAAAGCCTAGGGATATATTTACCATTGGGGGAGCTAGGATGCAACTACATGGTAAAGATTGTTATATTTGTCAAAAGTGTTGGATGGTAAATCGAGTGTTATTTTTATCTTTAAGTTAGCATTTTAGTTGAAGCTCCGACAAATTTATTGCCGAAACTTTAAGCGCAAAACTTTAAAGAGCTTGATTTCATTTAAAGCTTAAACTCTGTAAAATCAAGAAGACATTGGGTGTGTCCTTAAGTTTAGGGCATTTCAATATAAGTTGGAAATTGCGAGTGAAGCGTGTAGCAACTTTTGAGCTTCTAATCAGTGTTAGATCCATCTTACTCATAGACCAATTTAAATTATTGTTGAGTGAAGCAGGGGTGGAACTGAAGAGGGAATGAGTTAAACGTGGTTTAAATTAAACGCGGATTGAGTTAAACGGAAGCTGAGTTGGCTTGAATGGAGCTTGAGTTAGATGGGTTGAGTTGAACGAGATGAGTTAAACAAGGTCCAGTTACAACCTAAAAACATATAAATTTTTTAACTGAAAGTAAGGAGCGACACTTAACCTAAAACGAACAGAAATTATTCCGTATATGAAAAGGGCTGTCCCCTCCTCAACGACTCGCTCTTTACGCTAAAGTTTTTGTTGTTTTAAAAAATAAAGTTGTGAGACTGAGTCAAACTTTATCGTGAAGAGCAAGGCGTTGAGGAGGGGACAAAGTTCCAAGTTCCAGTTAAAAGTTTGAAAATTTCCTCCCACGTAACCCCCAATTAACCCCCCCCCCTAACTACTAGAAAAATTCCCTCCTGAAAACTTCTGTATACTTCTTGATGGGGCTTGAAGGACTAAACTTGATGAAATTTATACATTTGAAATCAGCATAAAAATTCGATTCTTTTGATGTATCTACTGATATAAAAATTCCGTTTTTTAGAGTTTCGGTTACTATTGAGCCGGGTCGTTTCTTCCGTATATGATATGAAAGGGGCTGTTCCCTCCTCAACGCCTCGCTCTTTACGCTAAAGTTTTCTATTGTTTTAAAAAAAAAAGTTGTGAGACAGAGTCAAACATTAGCGTAAAGTGCGAGGCGTTGAGGAAGGGACAGCTTCTTTCATATATGGAATATTTTCTCTTCGTTTTAAGTTTTAATGTCGCTCCTTACTTTCAGTTAAAAAAAACTTGTTTTTTAATTTAATTTCTGAACATTTTTAATTAATGCAGCTTTGATTTTGGCCCACCATACATGAATAATTAAAACGAAATTTGCATGTTAATTTTACTGTTTTTTTTTGGCCAAATGACTTGACTTGACTTAAGTCCCATCCGTCCTCGAAGGTCGTTTTGGGGCCTCTTCATTCACTATGTTATTGATGTGGCGTCTGTATGAGCATCTATCTTCAGTCAGTCGTAGAAGTTGCGGCAGGTTGAGTGTAGAGAAGTTGTCTTTCCATCTCTTAGGGGGCCGGCCTCTTGGGCGAGAACCATGCACGCGACCATCGAAGACTATTTTCGGCAGACGAGGATTTTCCATACGCTGGATGTGGCCTAGCCACCTAAGTTGTTGCAGTTTTATTTTATCAAGTATGGTGTGTTTGATCTTGAGGCTTTCAAACAACCTAATCTTAGAGATCCTGTCCAGGTACGTAATGCCAGAAATACGGCGGAGTGACTTTGTTTCAAATGCGGCTAGGCGACGTTGGTCATCTGTTTTGAGGGTCCATGATTCACAGGCGTACATGGCAATGGGCCAAATTTGGCCAAATGGTTTTCTCGAAATTTGGTTGTAACGCAACTTGCGAATTAACTTCCTTAACGAACTTCTATATTCGTATATTTTTATTACGTATATTCAGGGGTTCGTCCCCTATTCAATACCTTGCTCTTTACGCTAAAGTTCAAATTTTGTTCCAATTCTTTAAGGATGACCCCTTAATCACAAAGGCAAATAATTAGAATATATAGCTCTGATGAAAGTACAAAAAAAAACTTTAGCGTAAAGAGCGAGGTAATGACTAGGGGATGAGCCCAATCATATACATAATAATTTCTGTTCGTTTTAATTTTTGATGTTGCTCCTTACTTTTAGTTGAAAAAACTGTTTTTTTTTTGTTTTTTTTTAAATAATATTGGGAAGTCCGGTGCCCCCTTCATAGCAATGTCCCTTCCCCCTTTAAAGTTCCTCCATGGATAGATTCTCCCGTGTAACCCCCGATCTACCCCCCCCCCCCCCAACTACTAGAAAAAATCCCCCCTGAAAATTTCTGTATACTTCCCAATAACCAATACTATATGTAAACATTGGACAAAGTTCATAACTTGCAGACCTCCCCCTGGGGACTGTGGGGGATTAAGTCATCCTCAAAGACATAGTTA
Source organism: Artemia sinica (assembly GCA_027921565.1). Lineage (NCBI taxonomy): Eukaryota > Metazoa > Arthropoda > Branchiopoda > Anostraca > Artemiidae > Artemia > Artemia sinica. The sequence continues at coordinate 40,848,486 of CM051272.1, read as the reverse complement.
TTGTATTTTTCGACCATGCTGAACAAAATGGTTATCTCAAAATTGTGATCGGGTGACTTTGGGAAAAAATGAGCGTAGGAGGGGGCCTAGATGCCCTCCATTTTTTTGGTCACTTAAAAAGGGCACTAAAAATTATAATTTATGTTCTAATGAGCCATCCTGCGATATTGTAGGACCATTTGATCGATACGATCACCCTGGGGAAAAAAAATAAATAAACACGCATCCGTGATCTTTCTTCTGGCAAAAAATACAAAATTCCACATTTTTGCAGATAGGAGCTTGAAACTTCTATAGTAGGGTTCTCTGATTTGCTGATTCTGATGATGTTATTTTCATTAAAGTTCTATGACTTTTAGGGGGTGTTTTCCCCTTTTTTTGAAAATAAGGCAAATTTTCTCATGCGCGTAACTTTTAATGGGTAAGACTAAATTTGATGAAACTTATATATTTCCCGTCTCAGTTTTACGTGCGGAGTGGTAAAGAGTAATTGTCCGGGGTAAATTTTCACCGGGATTAATTTGTCTAGAGTTCATTTCCTTGAAGGGGGGTTTTCTCCGTGGAGGTAGGGCCAGATTTCCTGGCAATATTTAAAAAACGATCGTAAATTCAATAAAAAAAATAATTTTTTCAACTGAAAGTAAGGAGCAACATTAAAACATAAAACAAACAGAAATTATTACGTATATATGTAATCTAGTTTCATGTTATCTAGTATGGGTGCGAGTATCTTTAGGTAGTAACTCGTTTATCTTTTGTTCAGTGTATTTACCGCCGGAAACTAGCACTTTTAGTGACGAAGATACTTGGGAGATATTAGAAAATGATATGGATCATTTTTCAGAACAGTTTCCGTCCGATATTTTATTTTTCTAGGGGATTTTAACGGATGTACAGAGGGGGACGAAGGAGCCCGTGAGGAGGAGGTGGATCTTGAACTAGAAAAAATGAATGGAGTTTATATGATTGAGCCGTCGGTTATGAGGAGGACGAGTAAGGACGGTCATCGGAGAAAGAATAATTGGGGTAAAAAATTATTGGATTTTTGTGGTAAGCAGAATTTGGTTATTTTAAATGGGAGGACAGGGAAGGATAAAGGAGTGGGGGATTTTACATGTTTTTCGGGTAGATCTCCAAGTGTTATAGAATATGGGGTTGTTAGTCTGGGGCTTCTTTCTTGTTGTGTGGATTTTGAAGTGATGGTGCTGGCTGGGTCGGATCACTTGCCTATTAGGGTTGAATTAGGAGGGGGAGGATGGGCTGAGAGCCAGAAAAAGAAGTTTGGGGCTAAGGGAAAGATGAGTAATGAGCTTGATTGGAGGGAAGGTTTAAGGTTTGATAATGATAGTGACGAGAAGTTGAAAATGGTACTAGTTGAAGATAGAGGGCTGGATTCATTTATTCAGAAGAGTGAGGATTTGGCAAGGGAAGGGGATATAGCAGGTTCTGTTGATTTTTTGTCGGGAGTTTTGTATAAGATAGGAATTAAGGTGGCACGTAGGAGAAAAATGGTAGAAGTACTGGTTTGATGAGTTTTTTTTATAAGGAATGTGAGGAAAAGAAGAAGGAGGTTTTAGTAGCTTTTAGATTGCTTAAGGCTAGTAGTACAGTTGATCTGGAAAATAATTTGCAGGTTTTTAGGGACAAGCGAAGGGAATATAAAAGGCTACTTAAGTTGAAGAAAAGACGTTCTGAAGAGGAAGAGAGCCAAAAAATACGGGAGAAATTTAGCGTGAATGATAAAACGGAGTTCTGGAAGTTAATTAGGAAAACAACAGAAAATAGAAGGTTGACTGATTCAGTCGCTCACGCCGATACCTGGCCAGAATACTTAAAACAAAAATACAAAGAGATATATACCGAAGAGGACGAAGAGAGAGCTGATTAGGAGATGAATAGCTTAGAAGAAACAGCCGATTTTGAGTTGGATTCAAAGGACGCTAAACTACTGGAGCCGGTTAGACAGGAGGAAATATGGCACGCCTTGAAAAGCATGAGAGGGAACTCAGCACCGGGCATCAACGGAGTACCAACTAAGCTGTTGAAATGGTCAAGAGTATGGATTCTGCCAGTGCTTGCATTAGTATTCTCGGCAATTCTAAGTACACCTCTATGGCCACAAAATTGGCAGATATCGATTATGATCCCATTATTTAAGAAAGGAGAAAGAAACCTGCACAAGAACTACAGGGGGATAAGTTTAGGAAATTCTATCAGTAAGCTATTTTGTAGAGTTCTGTCTAATAGGATGGATAAATGGTTGCATTATAAAGGTATATTAATTGAATGTCAGGCAGGGTTTAGGGAAAACTATAGTACAATTGATCAAATATTTAGTTTACAGGTTTTAGTTAGTAAATATACGAGGCATAGGAAAAAATAGGCTATATACGGCGTTTTTGGACATTAGGGGAGCATTTGACGAAGTTTCAAGGAGTATGTTGAAAGGGGTGTTGGTGAAATTAGGATTGCCAATTAGGTTAGTAGAAGTTACAATGAAAATGTATGAGGTGGCTAAAGTAGTGGTGAAGGTAGGTATTTCTTATTCTAGGACAGTTTTAAGTAATGTAGGCCTCAAACAGGGATGCACTCTATCACCGCGTTTGTTTTCTCTTTTTATTAATGATATTGAGCAGTATTTTAGAAATAGAAATGTCCCTATGTTAAAATTAATGTCGCTGGAGCTGTTTTGTTTATTATTTGCAGATGACATAGTATTACTTGCGAAATCGGCTCCGGATTTCCAAAAGATATTAGAGATTTTGGATACTTATCTGGGGAGTAAAAAATTAGTTTTAAATATTGATAAACCAGTTATATTAGTTTTTAGAAAAGAAGAAAGGGAAAAAAATAAGCTTTATTTTAAAGGGAAAGAGATGAAAGAAGTTAAGGATTTTATTTATTTGGGATGTAAGTTTACAAGTTCAGAGAGGTGGAGTGATCAGGTGCAAATAGCGAGTTGGAAGGGTCAGAAGGCTTCATGGGCGCTATTGAAGAGTCCCCTTAGGCATCTAGGACCGGCAGATATTAAGCTAAAGAAGAGAATTTTTTAGACGAAGGTAGGCCCAGTATTGAGTTATGGTGGGGAAGTTTGGGGTTTTGAAAAAGGGGAAAAAATAGAGAGAGTTTATTTAGGACATTTCAGGATACTTTTAGGGCTAAGCGGTAAATTTAATAATCTGATGTTAAAGGGTGATCTAGGATTGTTTTCATTGAGGGTAAACAGATTGGTTAGAATAATAGGATACTGGGAAAAGGTGATTGGTTTACAGAATAATAGGTTAGTAAATGCAGCTTATCTGGAGGTGTTACAGGATAGAAGGAAATGTTCATGGGCTTCCCAGGTGAAATCAATCTTAAATAGTTGTGGGTTATCAGGTGTTTGGAATGAAGGGAAGGGGATAGGACTGGAAGTAGGAAATGTAGCAAAATTAATAAAGAGTGTGCTTGAAGATCAGGAGATTCAGAAATGACAGTGTGAAGTCGCAGCCTCGGTGTCCCTCGGCGTTTACCGGCAATGGAAGGAGGTCTGGGGATATGATATTTATTTTAAAGCGGGTTTAAATAGTGAAGAAATTAAGTGGTATATGTCAGGGAGGGGTAATTTCCTAGCACTTGGAGAAAGGAGGAAATATTTAGGGAGGGTAAGGGTAAAGGACGGTCCTTACTCATGCCCTATGTGCGGAGAAAATGGTGAGGATCTGCTTCACTTCATGGCCCTTTGTCCCGAATTACAGGATTTAAGGAAAGAATTATTTTTTGATAATGTGGGGACAAGTGAGTGGTTGGTTTCAGTAATGGGATCAAAAAATTATGGGACAATAAGAATGATAGCAAAATATATAAAATTGGGTATGTCACATAGAGATAGATTTTTGTAAAGGGGGTGGGGTGAGTGTTGAAATTACTGTTGTATGTGTGTAAGTTGTTTTCTTGTTTGTTATTTTTATAGTCATGGCCCTTGATAGATGCAACATACATCTATCTATGTATGTTAGTTTAATGGTATTGTGTGCTTTATTATGTTTTTGTTTTGTTCTGTAATTTTGCGTGGTTATTGTTATGTAGGCTACTATACTTTGCTATGAGTGTTACAATCATGTGCTATTATTTTGTGTGATTTTCCATTTTTTTGCCATGGCCCAAAGCGGCTTTTATTGCAATAATATCTATCTATCTATCTATCTATCTATCTATATCATCTATCAATAAATTATCTATCTATAAAGGGGATTGCCCCCTCCTCATCACCTCGCTCTTTACGCTAAAGTTTCAATTTTGTCCAAGTTCTTTAATAATGACTCCTGAAACACAAAAGTAATGGATACAGACTTTTGCAATTTTGTAGGTATAACAATCTAGTTATAACCAATACGGTGTTTGGTCATTAAATGGTTCAAAAGTTAACATGGTATCCACGTGATGGTAAGACAGCAAACCTCATCGATTATTTTATGGTAAACCGAAGACTGGCAGGATCAATACAAGATACTAGGGTATATAGGAGTGCTGTTAATAATGTTAAAAGTAAAGATCACCATCTAGTAGTGTCAAGAGTTAATTTAAAGCTGAAATATCAGAAGGGTAACTACCTCCGGGAAGTTACGACATTGGTAGACTCCAGGATGAGAATTTGAGAGAAACTTTCCAGGAACAGTTGAATACTAAACTTGAGAGTTTAAAATTTGATAATGTGGAAGATGGTTGGAATAATTTTAGAAAAATAATTTGTGAAGTTGCTGAAGGCGTATTAGGGAAGAAAGCTAGAACTGCAGCTAAGAATATTAGTGAAAAAGCTTTATATTTAATAGAAAGGAGAAATGACTTCTACAAGAATTATCTGAGTGATAGATCGTATGAAAACAAAAGAAATGTAAAGAAAGTGGAGAAAGCATTAAAATATGAACTAAGGACGTGTGAAGTGGAGGCCATGGATAAAATTGCCGAGGATCCGGAAGATGCAGCTAGACGGCATAATAGTAAAATATTGTACTGGCACGTTAACAAATTGAGAGGGAGTAGTCAATCCGGACTTGGCCCAGTTAAAGATAAGAATGGGGTCGCAATTAGCGATAAGGAAAAAACTAAAGAGAGATGGGCCGAACATTTTGAGAATTTGCTTCACCGAGATAGAGTTGCAGGAAAAAATATAGAGGAAAATGAAAAAGTTTGTGATACCTTGGATGTGAAGGAAGATTTGCTTTGTGAGGAGGAATTAGCAACAGTACTAAAAGGATTAAAGAATAATAAGGCCCCAGGTGCTGATAGGGTGGTAAGTGAGTTTCTTAAATATGGTGGCTCTGAGGTTAGAAATAAGTTACTGAAGATTATGAATATGATTTTTGAAAAAGGGGAAGTACCTAACGATTTTAGGAAAACTTTAATTAAGCCACTTTATAAGAAAGGTGATAAAAGTGAGTGTGGTAATTATCGAGGCATTAGTCTGGTCTCTGTAGGTAGTAAATTACTTAGTAATATGATACTTTTTAGACTGAGAGATGCCGTAGACAAAGTTTTAAGAGAAGAGCAGTGCGGTTTTAGAAAAGGTAGAGGATGTGTCGACCAAATTTTCACTCTTAGGCTAATAATTGAAAAGTGCTTGAGTTTTTCAAACACCGTTGGTCCTCAGTTTTATATTTTATAAGCAAGCGTTCGATTATGTTGATAGAAGAGCTTTAATAAAGGTTTTATCCTTGTATGGTATACCAGACAAATACATTAAAGTGATTAGTGCTATGTACGAGAATAACACTGCTGCGGTTAAGGTAGGAAATGAGGTTAGCAGCTGATTTTGTATTAAATCAGGAGTTAAGCAGGGTTGTGTTCTATCCCCCTTTGTAGGGATTATTTTGATAGACTTTGTTTTAAGGAGCACAGGAAAGGCAATGGGAGACCAGGGAACAAATGGGGAGGAAAAAGTCTCCTGGACTTGAATAATGCTGATGATTTAAGCATCCTAGATGAAAGTGTGAGCAAAATGAATGAAGTTTTAGAGGTTTTGCGAGTTCAGGGTGCTAGAATTGGTTTGAAAATTAATGTTAGGAAAACTAAGTCACTAAGGCTAGGAATAAGTGAAGATGAAAATGTGGTGTTGGGCAATGAAAAGATTAATCAGGTGGGCAGCTTCACTTACCTTGGTAGTATTATTAGTAAAGATGGTGGGAGCAGTGAAGATGTTAAATATAGAATAGCCAAGGCTCAGGGTGTTTTTTCACAGTTAAAAAAAGTCTGGAAGAATAGGAAGATAAGTCTGCAAACCAAGATTAGAATATTAGAAGCTTCAGTGATGACAGTGGTCAAATATGGCTTTGAAGAATGGACGCTCCGAAAAGCGGATGAAGATTTGCTAGATGTTTTCCAGAGAAACTGCTTAAGGATTGTTCTGGGAACCCGGCTGACTGACCGTATTTCAAACAATAGGCTATACGAAAAATTTGGCTCAATACCGCTCTCTAGGGCTATAATAAAAGAAAGGTTGAGGTGGCTAGGGCACGTTTTGCGGATGAAGGATGGCAGATTGCCGAAGATTGTTCTTTTCGGCCAACCATCTAGGGCTAAACGGAAAGCGGGTCGTCCCCATCTGTGGTGGGAGGACGTCATAAAGAAAGATTTAAAGGAAACGGGAACTTCGTGGGCGGGTGTAAAAAGGGAGGCTTTGAATATATTGGGGTGGAGGAGGAGCGTGCGTAGCTGTGCTGGCCTCAGGCGGCTTGGTGCTGCGGTGAGTTATTAGTAGGAGGAGGAAGTATTTATATTTTTAAGTTTAAGACGCTCGACCCCCCTAAAAAAATTAAAACTGTTTCTGATATAACTTTTTTCGACGTAACACCTTTAATTGGGTGTTGTTTTCTTAGACCACACTGCCGTTCTGTGACGAACAAATAAACTTTCAAACGGGGATAAATCCATTTATTTAGGCAGTGAAAAAAAGCTACAAAAGTCCAGATATTTCGATCACATATACAGCAACCGTCTTCAGTCGCTGTTATTTTAGTATTTCTACTGAAGACGGTTGCTATATACGTGATCGACATATCTGGACTTTTGTACCTGTTTTTTTTTTTTTTTTTTTTTTTTTTTTTTTTTTTTTTTTTTTTTTTTTTTTTTCACTGTCTAAATAAATGGATTTATCCCCATATTAAAGTTTATTTGTTCTGATATAACATTCTGATATTGTCCGACCGGGTTGGGGCAGCGGATAGAAAATGAAGGAAGTATGGGTTCTGAAGTAAGAAATACATAGCAAAAGTCATGTCTAAGAAATTAGATGGTTGATGTGATTACTTCATCTTTAAAAAATTATAGGAAGGGTTTTATAGGAAAGTTAATTAAAGGAAGGGTTTTCATAGCACGTTATGTATTCTGAAAGGAACTCGTCATACACCAGGATCAGTTTCTTTTAGATTATACATCTTTTAGTCTTAATTCAACTAAATTACTGGATATTAGCGTTATCACTTTTGGAAGAGAAGTCATTTTGGGTTAGCATAGATAAAAACTCAAGAGAAAAATAAGATAAAGCTTAAAAAATTGTCGATAGTAATCCTTCAATTTTTGTAACTGCATGTATATGTACGGCTTTGGATCAAATGGCACAAAGGTTTAGGAACAATGCCCCCGGGGCTGTAATACCTCCCACAGCCACCCAGGGCAAGGATTGTAGATTATGCAATTTGCTTCTTTTTTTTTAATCAGGATTTATCGTTAGGAAAAGGGAAAATATTTGATTCTGGATGTGTCTGGCTGGGTGAGAAAGGCCAAGCATACTAAGGGGACATTTGGGGGTGTGTGTTGAGGGGTATGTTAAACTAAGCCAAAAGATACCAAGTGCATCCAGTTTATCAAAATGATACATCTGCAATACCTGTGGAACGGCCAAGGGCATTAAGTTTAAACTTTCAGGGTATGTTGGGGGGGGATGTTGAAAATTGGTCAAAGGGCAAGCATTCCCACTCCCATGCATTTTTCTTCTTTTAGGTACAAACACCTCAAAACACATCTGACCCAATTTTGGAATAGTATTGTTCAAAATAGTCGACAAGTCAAATAACCATGCCTAAAGAGGTAACAAAACCCACCACAACCCCATGGACAAGTGCTTAATATTATATAAATTGCTCATTGTGTATAAATTAGTTATAAAAAACTTTTTCCACAAAATAAGTTTTTCAAAAAAAAGTAAAGAACTCCATTAAACCAAAAATAAACAAAAATAGAATCAAATAATCTACCAAGCATACAACTACCACAAATCAGTATTATTAAATAAATGGAACTCAAAATGAAAAGAAATTAAAGTAAATAGCAGAGTCAAACTCAAAATGAGCAGACATTAATATGAGTAAGGTTCAAGACCCCTATGCTTTCTAAAAGCCAGAATATAATGTGTACTTCACTGAAAAAATTCTATTGAATGTTTTCACTTTTATAACTTTAAAAAACCGAAAATTAATTAAGATTTTAAGGAGTAAATATCAGAATATGTATATTAAACTGACAATCCATATTCATTTGAATTTTTTACAGTAAAGTACAAATCGTATTCTGTCTTTTAGAAAGCATAGGGTTTTGAACCCTACTCATATTAATTTCTGCTTGTTTTGAGTTTGACTCTGCTATTTACTTTCGTTTTGGGTTTCATTTATTTATTGATACTGATTTGTGGTAGTTGTATGCTTGGTAGATTATTTGATTCTATTTTTGTTCGTTTTTGATTTAATGGAGTTCTTCACTTTTTTTGAAAAACTTATTTCGTGGAAACTGCTTTTTAATTAATTTCTGTTCCTTTTTTTCAGGGAAAAAGAAAATAATAGTTTGAATCTTTCCGGTTTCTTTTAAGAATTTATAGTTTAACCTGCTATTAATATGCCGGAGAAACTTTTTTAGCAATTTTTAACAACATAAACTCTTTTGAAAATCATGTCACAAATAGTAGTGTTTAAGTAGGTATATACGCCCTCTTGTTGACCTGATAAATAAAAGTTAATAACATTTCCAAAAAATTATATCTATGCTCTTTTACAGCCTGGATAAAATTACATTCTTTTGATTAGTAAAATTTTAAGAGCAGAAGTATTAATAGAAGTAGCGCCTAAAATTTGAACTTAATACCCTCAGTTGTTCTTGGTATATTGCTGAGATGTCTTATTGGCAATCAGCATACTAGTACAGGAAAATGAGCTCCAAAAAGAGGTTGACGCGAAAGAAATTGCAACAGAAATAATTTTTACACCATCTTGTAGAGAAAAAAAACTGAACAACATATCCACTTTCGCATATTCTGAGTCGACGCAAAATAACCGTTTTTTGGCTTTTAATTCTATTTTTTTCCTTTATTCGAATAAAAATCGCAATTTTCGTGGACATCGGTTTTTTTTGAACTGAAGTATGATTCTAACCCAAAATAACATGACGAGACCGAAAACAAATCGGATTTAGTGTAAGAAGCACCATACAAAAAGTAGCTGTATTTTTTCGACTTTTTTCGCCTAAAAAATACAATTTTCGTTGTAGCCCGATTTTCTTGAATGAAACTGTGGTTCTGACGTAAAATCACGAGCTGAGACCGAAAATAGAATCAAATAGGTTGTTCACTGAACCAGAAAAGAAATCGTAATCATTAATGAATGATCTACATTTTCTTAGAAAATAATTAGGGAAAGTGAATTACAAACTGAACTGGTTTTCAGTGGTCAGTATCGTAAATCACACTTAAAACACTCTTCGTATACTACTTAAGGTTAACCCATAGTGTCTAATCTTCACAGTCTATTAAATAGAATCAATCTTATAAAAAATACAAAATAGAGAATCAGATTCCGACTAGTTTCACAACTTCTTCATTTGGAATGGATTAACGACTAGGGTTCTAGGTTCTCTTCATCATTGTTGCTGACGATTTTTGGGGAGTTGGAACACATTGTTCCCTTGCAGGTTCTGCATGCTGAAGTACAATCTAAGCCGTTTTTAAAGCAGCTAAACCTCGCTGAACTACACTGTACACGACAGGAGCACTTCACGATCTTTAGGAGCATACACGGGGCTGGTGGGAGGTCAGTTGTTAATGGGTACAAGAAGTCATCTTTATTCTTCCATCCCCATTCCTCGGCTTTCAGTTCCGGATCAGGCTCCCTGGTTCAAGTTCAATCATTTTATTATTAACATATACATGTATATAATTGACATAGGCCCATGGGGAGACAAGCTCGAAAAACTAGGCCTAGACAAAGATACAATAAAAAATTTTACGCTACAATACAAAGATAATTACGACGGCAAAGATACAATAATACAAAAATAATATGAAAGTAGCAGCTAGCCCAGGATCCAAATATAAATATAAATATATATAAAAAAAAGAGAGATCAATATTATTAAATATAAATTCATACTAAAAGATAGCCGAGAGGCCCACATTCACTTAGAACAAAAATCCAAACAAATAACTTAATCATATTAAAAAGACACTTAATTAAAAATAATCCTGAACTAAATGAAATTTAAGATTCCTTTTTATTAAATGGATAGAAGAAAATTTATCAATAAAATCCTTGTGAGCATCCCAGCACCGGGCTATTGACACAAACGGGGCGAATTTAGATCTCTCAGTACTATACTTGTCAATGTAGATACTCTTTTTTTGTCGCGTGTTATAACGATGTAAATCTTGTGATCGGGAGAACAAACTTTGATTGAGGTAATATGGCGGTAATTTCTTAATGTCATAATTAAATTTGAAAATAATTGCTCCAAAAGTAAATTGTTGAGAAACTGGAAGTATATCTAAATAAGTATATAAAGATGCTGTAGAAGACTTATTTGGAAGTGAAATAGGCGATGAAATAAAAAGTTTGAGGATTCTTACTGCTTTATTTTGTAAAATCTGTATTGGTTTAATATGGCTTTTAAATGTAGATAAATATACTAGAGAACAATAATTAATATTAGACTGAATCAGAGCAAAATAAATGCTTCGTAAAGCAGAGTAGGGCAAATAATGCTTCAACCTCCGCATTAAACCAACATACCTTGAAATCTTTAAGCGTATATTTTGAATGTGTGTTTTAAAAGATAATCTTTCATCAATCATAAGTCCAAGGTACTTTATCACATTCGCCCGAGATATTGATAATAGATACTTTGAAGAAGTAACTCGGGTAATACGAGGGCATATATTTGACTTCCTGCCGTAAATTATGAAATTAGTTTTTGATAAATTCAAAGCAATAAAATTTGCGGAACACCATTCAAGAACATTAGAAAATGCAGTATCAAGTTTTGCCTCCAACTCCTCGTCATTCCTCTCAGAAATTGAAACTGCCGTATCATCAGCAAAATGTGTGCTGAGACATGGGATTGCCAAAGCGCGGTGAAAATCATTTATATAAACTAGAAAAAGCAGAGGACCTAGGACAGAGCCCTGAGGCACCCCAACCATGGAGGACTGAGGAACAGGCGAAGAGAGAAAATTACCTCCATCTATTCGTTGCTTTCTCTTATCAAGATAAGATTTAACTAGATCCAACGCCGGTCCGCGTACACCACAATTATCCAATTTACGAAAAAGAATACAATGGGATATTGTATCGAATGCTTTTTTAAAATCCAAGTATATTGTTGCTGGAATTTCACCTCTATCTAAGCATTCATGAATATATTGGATGAGAGCAATGATAGCGTGCTCAGTATTGTGTCCAGACCTAAAACCAAACTGGGAATTTGTGAAAAAATTAAACGATTTAAGAAAGTCATAGATCCTCTTATAAATTGCCTTCTCAAATATTTTAGAAAATGCTGACAAAATAGAAATAGGGCGGTAATTTGATGGGTTTTCAGGAGAGTCACCATTGTGAAGCGGAATTATCCTCGCTTCTTTAAAAGCAGACGGGAAAACTCCAGTTTTAAATGAAAGATTAATTATATGCTGTAATGGCAAAATTACTGCAGACAATATTTCATTAACAATTATAGAACTAGACCCGTCAATTCCCGCTGAATTACCTGGATTTAGATCACACACTATTTTTGTTATTTCAGACCGAGAAATAGGCGTAAGAAAAATTGAATTACTTTGAGGAGATGGAAGGTATGAAGAAAAATGTTTATTACTGCGTGAATCAAACTGGTTCATTACTGATGAAACAATTTTCTCTCCTATACTAGCGAAATAAGTATTCAAAACATCAGCCACTTTCTCCAATTTGTTAGTCGTCGATCCATCTTCTAAACTAATAACTTCAGGCAACTTAGAATTCCTTTGTTTTTTAATAATAAAATTAATTAAAGACCACGTTTTGCGAGGAGAATTTTGAGCTTCTTCGAAAGACTCTTTATAATACCTATGTTTCGACAATCGTATCAGTGCGGTTAATTTATTTTTGAAGATTTTAAAATTTTTAATATTATAATCAGTTGGATTCTTTAACTGCTTTTTAAATAACTGGTTTTTTTTATTAACTGATATCAAAATTCCAGACGTTATCCACGGCCTTATAGGAAATTTTTCTCTGCACATTTTCTTCGTAACAAATGGGCAACTAGAATCAAGGCAGCAATTGAAATTTCTTAGGAAAGTATCAGTTGCCACATCTGTATCCTCCGTGGATATTACATCCTGCCAATCCAATAGACCAAGGCTTTCATTCAGGTGCTTTAATGTTATTTTATTTATTAACCGTACTTGACGTTCCCTACTTACCTGCGGTATTTTATAAGTAAAAGCTAAATCTGAAACCAGCAGGAAATGATCCGATATATCAGTTAAAACAGCAAAATTTGCTTAATTGGTAAAGATGTAAAAATATTATCAATGAGAGAAGCAGAACTAGGTGAAATTCTTGTAGGTATCAGGCAAGTAGGAAGCAGATATGCAGAAAAGCAAGAAGACAATAAATCAACAGAAGCTTCATTTGAAGCTTCTAGAAGGTCAATGTTGAAATCTCCGGAGAGGATAACATCTTTATTTTGAAAATGAGGTTGATGCAAAAAATCATGGAGTTTAGAGAGGAAAGACTTGACTGGAGAAGAAGGAGGTCGGTATACTACGCAAAAAAACTATATCTTTTTTTCCAAGACTAATTTCAGTTACCATTACTTCAAAAAGCATTTCCTCATGAGAACCTTCTAGATTTACAAGGCGTCGAAAAGAGATACCATCTTTAACTAATACTGCCAAACCACCTTGGCGCCTTGTCAGTCGGTTTTTGAAAGTAAATTGATATCCAGGAAAAGCAATATGAGGAGCCGTGTCTATGAGAAAAGTCTCACAGAATCCAACGACATGACAAGATAGCTTATGAACTACATCGACAAGATCATCCTGTGAACTAAAAAAACCTCTACAATTTAAAAATCCTGTTCTCACAACCCCGGTACTGGGAAGATCAGAAACCTCGGAAGGTAATTTATATCTACATTTTGGAAAATTAATTAGCCCACCATCATTTATCTCATTTCCAAAAAATTTATCATGGCTCTGGAAAATGGAAAAGTCAAAAGGGTTAGACTCTAGGTCTCTCAGTCTATCCCCAATGCAATTATCATCCAATGTAAATAATCAGAATTATGATCAGGACTAGCAGAAACTTACGCAAAATGCACACCGTCTGAGTCTTAACGTAGCAAAAACAACTGAACCAGCGAGAACTCGAAAATAATGATGAAAGAAAAAGAAACTGCTTGAAAATAAATAGAAACAAGAGAAAGAAACTGAACTTATTCATTGTAACATGAAATGCGGATACAGAAAAAATTATTGTACTCAATACTTCATATAAATAGAAACACACAAAAAAGACAGAAAATAAACTTATAATAAGCTACAGAGGGACAAAAAACCTCACAAGAAATAAAAATAATAGAAACACACAAAAAAGACAGAAAATAAACTTATAATAAGTCTACAGAGGGCAAAAAACCTCACAAGAAATAAAAATAATAGATCCTATGAACAGAGAAACATTACATAAAGTAATAAAAATAATCTCACCAAACGAATGTCATTATTAATCACCGTAACTAGTCAATCTTAGCCCACTGTGAAGACGGAGACTTTTTACACTCGAGCCATAATTTACTCCCTTTTTGTTTAATACGCGTAAGATGAACCGAACCCGAATCACGCATGTCCTTTCCCTTGGATAATAGATCATTCCGTAGGAAATTTAGCTTTGGTGGGAGATCAGTGCAAATGCGAATTCCACTACCCTTCAACTTATTCACCTCACTGAGAATCGCCTGAATGCTATGATCTGTGTCTAGCGATATAAAAACAGGGGCCGGTCGAACACTAGTTTTCCTACTAGTGATGTTTGAACTGCTATTTCTCGCAAGGCGATAACACTTGGTAAGAGAAATGTCCTCGGTAACTTGCAATTTGTCAGAAAGAAGAGACTTTACGTTGCTAGTCACTGATTGATTATGCTTTTCAGTAGGCAGACCATGAACAATCAAATTCAACTTTCTTTCTCTCACTTCAATGTCCAGAAGCTTACTCTCCAAATCGTTATTCCGCAATTTTTCTTGCTCTAGATCATTTCGAAGCTTTTTAGATTCCTCTCGTAGATTCGCATTTTCAGCTGATATTTGCCTAACTTCATCTTGAAGGGAAATTATTGAGACAGAAAAACTTTTCTGCTCTGCTAATATTTTATCCAGCAACGCCTGAATCCGTTTCATTCCTTCATCAAATTTTGCTTGAGTGACAGCCATAATGAATGCTATAATCCGCACGTAGAAGTCTACACTTGCATCAAATTACGCAATGGCAAAGTCCAAAACAATATCAAATTTAATCCTTTTAACTTGAAAAAGTAATCCGATTATAGGAGTTCACTCTTCAATAGCTAGATACCTGAACTTGATAAAAACTCTAAAGCTATGAAACTTAGCTGCATCAGAAGTTGGTGGCAGATGTTCTGGGTGAACAAAAGAGTTTGCCGTTGTCACTTTCTTTTCAAAAACTTCTCTGCGGAGTTTGTTCAAGTTCCTTCCTTTCGACGAACCGTATATGATCAGCAGGGCGTCTTCACCAGCGGTCTTGATTTCCTCCTTTGAAGCGGACTTCTGCATGAACACTGCAGCTGATGTTCGGAAATCATTGTCTTCTATTAGTCTCTTCAGTGCAAGACCTTTTCCGACACCGTGGGTTCGCAAAGTAGAGTCACAGCCTAACAGGGCGTGAGCAAAAAGGATCAGATGACAAGTATCTTGTCCCAGCTTCTCTTTCAGGGTATGTATGTACCCATATTCGGGGAGCTTTATTCGACTTTGGCTCAGGTGCGAAGAATAGTTTCTTGCTTGACAAGTCACAGTGGTAGCATAAGAAAACCAATAGATCGGTATCGTCCCCAAATACGGCAGTGTCGTGATACCGTGAAGAGGCAACAGCAGCTTCCACAATCGGGATATCTGCGTCACCTGATGCCTGGGAGACAGAGACACCCTTTGCACGGAGATGATCAGCCAAAGCGCAGATAAACCTGGCTTTGTTTTTCTTGCAAGATAAGAACTCTTCTTTCTTCACCTTGAGCTGCATATCTGCTGTGAAGAAGATCTCACGGCCAACTGTACGACTCCTCAACGAGTGAGCCATATCTTTTATGGAAGCCCCACCATCGTAGCCGTCGAAAAAGATAGTGGCAGAAGGGAACTTTCCTGTCACGTAAGTTGCATAATGGTCTAGAATCTCCAGGTATCTTTCATTTTTTGTCCATGGTATCCTGTGCAGCAGAGCTCCCCCGTCAACATCCGCTTCAAGAGCGTCACGCATCTTTTGAACTACATCACTGACTGTTGTCTGTTCTTCGTCATTCCTTTCAAGAAACTGCATCGCTTTTATGAAAGCATCCGTTTTCACCTCGTCTTCTGGTCTGGCTGACTTTCTTCTCTTTTTCTCAGGCTCACAGTTCATGTCCTCGTATTTGAATGGAATCCCTCGGCTTGTCCGAAAGTTATTGCTGCAAAGCTGATGGTACACGGCATCAGCGGCATGAAGGTCTGAAACGGTGCATATCCTTCGGAAAACACTAACTGCTCAGTCATCATTTCTCAGTTCACATGTTTCTTTAATTGTTTTGTCAAAGTCTATGGTCCGAACGTAGAAAACATCTTAGCCTTTCCGGTGTGAAGCTGAGGGGTCAACAGGGCAGCCACAAAACAAGCAACACTCGTTAAACCTGAACTGTGAAGTACTCGACCGCAACTCGCACTTGGCAGTGGAAATTTTAGCTAGCCAGTCATCCTTTCGCCTTTGAGTGTCATTGTCAATGTTACGCCTGTGTGTATAATTTTTTCTTCATAACTCATGGACCTTCTGTCCGGCAGTGACTACAACGGTATCCCTTTGCATCTGACTAGATTGTTTAATTCCGGCAGCTCCTTTCTGTGTAATAATCGTGTAATGTGAGTCGTCTTCGACATTTCTTTTGCATATTCTACAGTGCTCCAACTGAGTAGACATCTCGCTATAAAAAAAAGAAGAGTTTAATAGAGTACTGTACCCAGGGCTGCCACAGGTTCAAGTGGTAAGAAATAGAGACTTAGGGACCTCTTTTCAGTCGAAAAAGGGACCTCTCTAGGGACCATTCCGGACGCCAAATGGACCCCAAAACTCAGTTTTCAGAAAGCTTTTGAAAGAAAAAGCAGTGACACAACAGCAAATGACACTTGACAAAAGGAAAAAAAATGGAAATGATCATTTACAGACATCTCTCCATGATCAGAGGCCAATGTAATATTTAAGAAACAGACCATCTGAGAATCATCATGTCATGGGAGGAGCTTTTATCTTCTTTTTTTCTGAACGCTTTACTTTCGAATACAAAAAATCAGATACAAAAATATGGTGAAAGAGATAAGGGTACGGTAAATAGAACACACAACCTATTTGTTTCCATTTTTTCGCACTACCTTCTGCTGGAACAGAGATGCAGTTTTCAGATGTCTTTCTACCACTCGTTTCATCTTTTTGGACCAGAATCGGATCCTCATTTGAAGCTCTTTCTTACTTTCTGAGTTTGTGGTTTCGTCAAACTCGACAACATAATAACTGTTGCCGACTTCATCAAGGGTCATCTTCCGGAAATGGGGTCCAAGAGCTTCGGTTAAAAAATTAGCGAACTTAGTTCGCCCGAAGGAGAAGTTTTTGACCACTGTATCTCTGAACATTTTTCCAAATACATCTGCTATTCCGTCTGCGGATTTCCCAGAATAGTCAGACTCAATCCAATATTTTACTCAATCAATAATAATTGAGCCGATGAGTGAAGAAAAAAAGAAAAATATAGGGAAGGGGGAAGAGGTTCCCAACAGGGAGTATACGGAGCTTTAAACCAAAGCAAGAAAAGGGACTTTAGGAACCTTTATCAATTTAAGGGACCAATAGAAACCTGCGCTTGATTTTAGGGACTTTTAGGGACTTTAGGGACTTTATGGCAGCCCTGTGTACCTAATCCGTCAAGCGTTTGGTCCCTCACAGCTCTGAAGAATACCAAAGGCTCATAACACAAGTTTAATAAATAAAAGTTCAAATAGGGATAAAAATCCTTTTAATAGACAGTGTTTTTATAACAGTGATAGAAATTCACAAAAATACCAGATATTTCGGTCACATATACAGTGACCGTCATCAGTAGTAAAACTAAAATAAAACAATTTAAAACAAAAGTTTATATACTAAATCAAATAACACTACATATTGTTTGAATCTCTAATTCTTTTCAAAGCAAAGGCGGAAGCTATTCTCTTTGACCTTCTTGGATTCGGTTCATTAGCGTTCAATGATATAACATTTGGACAAAGGTCAACTACATTGGGTGAATTGAATTTACTCTATCAGATTTTAATAAATTATCATAGATAGAGTCCAGCCCATATTCACCTGTATCCCGATTCAAAGCAATATTCTTGAATAAGATTTTCTTTATTTCAAGAGTTTCACGAAAATTTTGCTTTAAAACCCCGATCCCTAGAAATCAAAGAGACATTCTCGAACAAAATAAAATGGTCTGGAAAATTAAAAATATGTTCTGAAAGGGCTGAAGTGAAATCTTCAGACTTAGAATCTTGCTTTAAAGCCGAAGAAATAGAATCTTTGTGTTGTAATAATCTCATTTCCAAACTCTGGTTAGTACGTCCCACATATGAGCTTCCACAAGTACATGGGATCTGATAAACCCCACTTTGTTGCCCCAATGAAGTTAGATTCTTCCCAGAATTTAGAAAACTACCCAAAGTATTATTACTCTTTAAAGCTACCCTTAGACCATTGCTTTGTAAAATTCTTTTAAGTTTTTCACTTAGCCCGGGTACATATGGTAAGGAACATAAAACATCCTTTGCATAAAAACGCAAATCTAATAAAAGATGTCAGCTTAGTAAGAGCTTCTACCGTAAAAACCCTGTCTAATTTTGTATTGAAACCGAAATTTCCTAGTACGACCATCAAAGACATAAGAATTCTTAAAACTTAAAAAAGGATGGTTCAATTACCATTACAAAAGCAGATAAGAGTAACACTTTAGTTGTGATGAATACTGAGGACTACGAATCAAAATTAAGAAGTTTACTAAAGGATGAAAAAACATACAAGAAGCTATCGTATAATCCAACAGACTCTTTTACAAATAAGTTTAAGAAAGAATTGAAGTGCTTAAAGGATGAAGGAAAAATTACACCTCAACTCTATTTACAAATGCCTGCCACGCAGTTCCTTGTGCCCTAAATTATATGGACTTCCCAAAATTCATAAGCCTAACCTACCATTACGACCAATTGTGTCAAGTACAAGGTCACCAACAAGTGTTTTGAGCAAATGGTTAGTGTCAATCTGTAAACCACTTTTGTCTACACAAATTTCGTATATTAAGAATTCTTCGAATTTGGTTGAAAAAACTGAAAAAAGTAAGAAATTTCTTCGAATTCTTTGCTTTCAAGCTTCGACATTGTATCAATGTACACAAATATTGATGTAGAAGCAGCCGAAACTCTTCTAGAAGGAAAGCTCTTAAGAAATTTGGATTTGATTAGTGGCAAAACAGATTTGGAAGTTTCTGTAATTATGTATTTAGTAAGGTTGTGCAATAAGTTCTCTTATTTTTTTCAATTTAGAGGGGAGTATTTCGAACAAATAAATGGTTTACCTATGGGGGCCCCTTTATCCCCTTTATTAGCTAATATTTTTGTGGAGAATATTGAAACAATTGCGTTAGATTCATATTTTTTAAAACATATTTTCTGGGGCCGGTATATGGATGACATTATTTCAGTATGGGATTATGGGGAGGAGGAATTAAAAGGATTTTTGGAACATCTTAATTGTTTGGGAGGGGATTTAAAGTTTACCGTTGAATTGGAAGAGAATGGGAAACTTCCTTTCCTTGATGTTCTTCTTTTGAAAAATCAAAATAGTCTGGATTTTAAAATTTACAGAAAACCGACAAATAACAATAGATTTTTGTCTTATAGTTCCGGTCACGCTCGCCAAGTAAAAATTGGTTTGATCATTTCTTTAACTGATCGGATCTTTAGTATTTGCTCTCCAAAATTTGTTGAGGAGGAGTTGTCTTTTCTAAGGAAAATACTAATAAGTAACATGTATCCAGAATGGTTAATTAACCAGACTTTTTCAAAAAGAAGAAAAAGGTTTCTAGAGATTTCTAAGGAAGTCTTGGAGACAACTCGGGAGAAGGATGTTTTTTGTTCCTTACCATATGTACCCGGGCTAAGTGAAAAACTTAAAAGAATTTTACAAAGCAATGGTCTAAGGGTAGCTTTAAAGAGTAATAATACTTTGGGTAGTTTTCTAAATTCTGGGAAGGATCTAACTTCATTGGGGCAACAAAGTGGGGTTTATCAGATCCCATGTACTTGTGGAAGCTCATATGTGGGACGTACTAACCAGAGTTTGGAAATGAGATTATTACAACACAAAGATTCTATTTCTTCGGCTTTAAAGCAAGATTCTAAGTCTGAAGATTTCACTTCAGCCCTTTCAGAACATATTTTTAATTTTCCAGACCATTTTATTTTGTTCGAGAATGTCTCTTTGATTTCTAGGGATCGGGGTTTAAAGCAAAATTTTCGTGAAACTCTTGAAATAAAGAAAATCTTATTCAAGAATATTGCTTTGAATCGGGATACAGGTGAATATGGGCTGGACTCTATCTATGATAATTTATTAAAATCTGACAGAGTAAAGTTCAATTCACCCAATGTAGTTGACCTTTGTCCAAATGTTATATCATTGAACGCTAATGAACCGAATCCAAGAAGATCAAAGAGAATAGCTTCCGCCTTTGCTTTGAAAAGAATTAGAGATTCAAACAATATGTAGTGTTATTTGATTTAGTATATAAACTTTTGTTTTAAATTGTTTTATTTTAGTTTTACTACTGATGACGGTCACTGTATATGTGACCGAAATATCTGGTATTTTTGTGAATTTCTATCACTGTTATAAAAAACACTGTCTATTAAAAGGATTTTATCCCTATTTGAACTTTTATTTATCGTCATGGAAAGGCAGTGTGGTCTCCGAAATTATCTAACACAAGTTAACCTGTTGTGATGATGAGGTCACCTGTTGGTACAAGGTGTATTTTAGGGGACGATTGTCTTCTCAATAGATGTCACTGTAAAACAAACAAAAAAAAAAGCTTAAACTGACATGAAACATCAAAGAATTTGACGCAAAGCATTAAAGAATAATAATTTATCCTTTAAACTTTTAAAGTATTCAGTTCCGAACCACCATTATAAAAACTGACTACTTACCTGCGCTAATCATTCATCAGAACACTAGCAGATTCACAGGAAAGTATTACTCGACTGTTAGATGGCGGAATTTTGAATAAATTTTTTTCTCGGGGTAGATGGTGAATTTAATAAAGGTTATGACTGTCACTGACCGGAACTAGTTTTCTACTCGACTTTCTGGCATTACTTGAGGTCTTCGTCTAATTGATTTCTCAGTCAAATCTTGGGAATAAACTTTGAAATCTTTAAAATAATGAGTGATGAATGTGACGATTTTCATTTTTATTGCATTACGTAACCTTCGAAGTGTCTTATACTAGTGCCTAGTTCAGGGGTTCTTACGAACAACCGATCATTTGTTGAATAACAAGTGCCGATTGATTGTCTTTACAAAAATTACCGCAACGCATATTGATGATAGTGAAACTTTTTTGTTTTGCACCAGACACCCAATCTGACTTCATTTTCTGTCTCAGATTGTCATTCTGCATCAGAATCATACTTCATTTCAAGAAGAACGGTCGGATACTAAAATTATATTTTTTTCGGAAAACGTAAAAAAAATAGCATCAAGGAGGCACACTTGTGCCTCTATAAAGAGGCGACCCACCACAATGTTAAGCGATTTCAGGTCCTAGAGGTCGCAGAGAGATGGCGGTAATCGCATTTTGTAGCCCAAGCTCAAACTAAGAAACTTGCAAAATTTCATCCTCCTCCGACTTTATCTTCATGGGGTAAACTGGGCCGAAGTTTCGACCCTCCCACCACAGCCCTCCTTTAACGTTGTCCGATTGGGCTGAAATTTAGAGGTTAAGCTTTCCTAGGGCCCGGGAGCTTATCCTCGAAATTTCAGCTCAATCAGATCAATCCTTCCCTGTTTTCAAAAAAACCAAATATAGCCACTTAAAATTCATCATCATCATTTCTTTTTTTTCTTATCCACGCCTACAGGCCACAGTTGGCAACTGATCCGGGTGAATGAGGACTCATTCGAAGCAGAATTCGACCTGTTAGGGCCTTTTGATATTTTCAGACCGAAAAAATTATCCCCCGAATTTACATTTACGAAAAACCTCGTTTTCCTATAATAGCCCATGTTAATTTTTCCCACCACAACCCCCCTTTAACGTTGTCTGATCAGGCTGAAATTTAGAGGATAAGCTTTCGTGGGGCCTGGGAGCTTATCCTCGAAATTTCAGCTCAATCTGATCACTCCTTCACTGTTTTCCAAAAACCAAATATCAAGTTTTGTGGGAATTTGCTTTGCGAAAATAGATTCCATTTACTAATTATTTGAAAAAAAACTACGTTTTCTAAAGAGTTAAAGAGGCTGAGTTACAAGGTCGAACCTTAAAACGTACAGGGATTAGGAGGCACAGTTGGGGGGCTGCCGCCCCCCAAACCCCCCGCTTTCGCAGCCTTTAAATAAAAAAAAAAAAAAATTTAAACTGAAAGTAAGGAGCGACATTAAATCTTAAAACGAACAGAAATTATTTCGTATATGAAAGAGGCTGTGCCCTCCTCAACGCCTCGCTCTGTACGCTAAAGTTTGACTTTCTCACAACTCTTTTTTTAAACAATAAAAACTTTAGCGTAAAGAGCGAGGCGTTGAGGAGGGCACAGCCTCTTTCATATACGGAATAATTTCTGTTCGTTTTAAGATTAATGTCGCTCCTTACTTTCAGTTTAAAATTTTTTTTTTTATTTAAAGGCTGCAAAAGCGGGGGGTTTGGGGGGTGGCAGCCCCCCAACTGTGCCTCCTAATCCCTGTACGTTTTAAGGTTCGACCTTGTAACTCAGCCTCTTTAACTCTTTAGAAAACGTAGTTTTTTTCAAATAATTTCTGCACGTTTTTGTACAGTTTATTACTTATTATTGCTTGACTAACTGTTAGCTGATCGTGTCAGGAGTTGAAAGTTGGGGGGCTACCGCCCCCCAAACCCCCCGCTCTTGAACATTCTTGTGTTAAGGCTTTTAATTCCTGAATACTCAAATCACGTCGTACAGGGTGCCTCCTAATCCCTGTACGTTTTAAGGTTCGAACTTGTGACTCAGCCTCTTTAACAGCCCCCCCAACTGTGCCTCCTAATCCCTGTACGTTGTAAGGGTTGACCTTGTAACTCAGCCTCTTTAACTCTTTAGAAAACGTAGTTTTTTTCATATAATACTCATAAACAGGTTAGACATGCTTTGCTATGAAAATTGACGCGCAGATATTTTCATAACAAAGCATGTCTAACCTGTTTATCTGTATTATTTGAAAAAAACTAAGGTTTTTCGTAAATGTAAATTCGGGGGATAATTTTTTCGGTCTGAAAATATCAAAAGGCCCTAACAGGTCGAATTCTGCTTCGAATGAGTCCTCATTCAACCGGATCCGTTGCCAACTGTGGCCTGTAGGCGTGGCTAAGAAAAAAAAAGAAATGAATTTTAAGTGGCTATATTCGGTTTTTTGAAAACAGGGAAGGAGTGATCGGATTGAGCTGAAATTTCGAGGATAAGCTCCCGGGCCCTAGGAAAGCTTAACCTCTAAATTTCAGCCCAATCGGACAACGTTAAAGGGGGGCTGTGGTGGGAGGGTCCAAACTTCCGGCCCAGTTTACCCCATGAAGATAAAGTCGGAGGAGGATGAAATTTTGCAAGTTTCTTAGTTTGAGCTTGGGCTACAAAATGCAATTACCGCCGTCTCTCTGCGACCTCTAGGACCTGAAATCGCTTAACATTGTGGTGGGTCGCCTCTTTATAGAGGCACAAGTGTGCCTCCTTGAAAAACAATTACAGTTGTGTCTCATTAGTCCAGCGGTTGATACTTCAGACTGTCAGGCGGAAAACCCGGGTTCGATTCACCGTCAGAGCAAATTTTTTATATACTGAATTTAAACTTTAAAAAGAAACTCAGTTTCTTTTTTAAATTATTTGTAAAAAATTACGTTTTCTAAAGAGTTAAAGAGGCTGAGTTACAAGATCGACCCTTAAAACGTACAGGGATTAGGAGGCACAGTTGGGGGGCTGTTAAAGAGGCTGAGTCACAAGTTCGAACCTTAAAACGTACAGGGATTAGGAGGCACCCTGTACGAGTTGATTTGAGTATTCAGGAATTAAAAGCCTTAACACAAGAATGTTCAAGAGCGGGGGGTTTGGGGGGCGGTAGCCCCCCAGCTTTAACTCCTGACACGATCAGTTAACAGTTAGTCAAGCAATAATAAGTAATAAACTGTACAAAAACGTGCAGAAATTATTTGAAAAAACTACGTTTTCTAAAGAGTTAAAGAGGCTGAGTTACAAGGTCGAACCTTAAAACGTACAGGGATTAGGAGGCACAGTTGGGGGCTGCCGCCCCCAAACCCCCCGCTTTCGCAGCCTTTAAATAAAAAAAAAGCTTTTTAAACTGAAAGTAAGGAGCGACATTAAATCTTAAAACGAACAGAAATTATTCCGTATATGAAAGGGGCTGTGCCCTCCTCAACGCCTCGCTCTTTACGCTAAAGTTTGACTTTCTCACAACTCTTTTTTTAAACAATAAAAACTTTAGCGTAAAGAGCGAGGCGTTAAGGAGGGCACAGCCCCTCTCATATACGAAATAATTTTCTGTTCGTTTTAAGATTTAATGTCGCTCCTTACTTTCAGTTTAAAAAGCTTTTTTTTTATTTAAAGGCTGCGAAAGCGGGGGGTTTGGGGGGCGGCAGCCCCCAACTGTGCCTCCTAATCCCTGTACGTTTTAAGGTTCGACCTTGTAACTCAGCCTCTTTAAGTCTTTAGAAAACGTAGTTTTTTTTCAAATAATTAAAAGCCAAAAACGGTTATTTTGCGTCGACTCAGAATATGCGAAAGTGGATATGTTGTTCAGTTTTTTTTTTTCTCTATAAGATGGTGTAAGAATCAACTCTGTTGCAATTTGTTTCGGGTCAAACCTCCATTTGCCTGTACTATACAAACAGTGTGTTTTGATTTAATTTTAAAGCACAATGGGCAAATTACATAACTGTGGCGGGTTGACCTACCCAATAACCCTAGAGATATAGTTACCAGACCATTCAGTTATGCTGAACCAAATGGCTACATTAAAAAAATTGATTGAAAGTGTCTGGAAAATTATGAGCTAAAGAAGAGGGCTGATTGCCCTCTAATGACTTTTGACTCTTAAGAGGGCACTAGAAATTTTAATTTTCAATCAAATTAGCTCCTTTAAAATATCAATGATATTACTGGCTAAGATAGAGCATCGCTGCATATATCCTTATATGCCCTATAGTGCTTTTAATACTTACATGCAGATAAGTTTTTCATTTAATTGAAACTCCACCTAAACGTTCCCAGAAAGTTTCAACTTAATGCCATTAGTGTCGTTAGTTATAGTAACCGTAGAAGCAGCATTAAATGAATACACACAGTTTCTTCTGGCTAGCTCAAAATACACAACCTATCAAACAGTTCGTGATAACGAACTGTAAGTAAGGAGTGACCCGGCTCAATAGTAACCGATTTCCAAAAAAAGGGGGAAACAGCCTCTAAAAGTCAAGTGATTCCAATGAAAACCACACTACCAAATTCAGCGTGTCATAGAACCCTACTGTATAGGTTTCAAGCTCCGTTCTGCAAAAATGTGGAATTTTGTATTTTTTTGCCAGAAGAAAGATCACGGATACGTGTTTATTTGTTTCTTTGTTGTTGTTTTTTTTGTTTTCTCCAGGGGTGTTCGTATCGACCCAGTGGTCCTAAAATATCACGAGAGAGCTCATTCTAACGGAAATTAAAAGTTCTATTGTCCTTTTTAAGTAACCAAAATATTGGAGGGCAACTAGGCCCGCTCCTCCACCCCTTTTTTCCCAAAATCGTCCGATCAAAATTTAGAGATAGCCATTTTGTTCATCATGGTTGAAAAGCCTAAAACTATGCCCTTGGGTAGGCTATAACATGACCCCCCCCCCATAGCCCCAGCGGAAAGGTCCTTAAGTTATAAACTTTGCCCATTGTTTGCGCATAGTATTTGTTATTCGAATGTAGGCATACATTTTTGGGTGGCGGGGGACAAATTTTCTGCTGGGGGTTTTTCCATAGAGGAAATTTGCCAGAATTCTTGTACAAAATTATTTTTATGTGTCTTGCTTTCTCTTTTCCGTCTCAATTTTACACGCGGAGTGGTTAGGAGTAATTGTTCAAGGTAAACTTTTACCGGGATTGAATTGTCTAGAGGTCCGTGGGGAGGGGGTTTCTCCGTGGAGTTGGGGCCAGATTTCCTGGCATTATTTAAAAAAACGATCAGAAATTAAATTAAAAAAAGACAAGTTTCTCAGCTGAAAGTAAGGAGCAACATTCAAACTTAAAACAAACGGAAATTATTGCGTGTATAAAGGGGGTTGCCCCCTCCTCAACACATCGCTCTTTACACTAAAGTTTTTGAATTTTGTCCCAATTATTTAATAATGACTCCTGAAACACAAGGGCCATTTAAATATAATAATAGGACCTTTTTTAAAGCATTAAAACTTTAGCGTAAAGAGCGAGGTGTTGAGGAAAGGGTGACCCCCTTTATATACGCAATAATTTCTCTTCGTTTTAATTTTTAATGTTGCTCCTTACTTTCAGTTGAAAAATCTAGTTTTTTTTAATTTAATGAAGGTATGAAGGTGAAATTTTCAGAGAATATTTTTGTTGTACGAGTGACAACCTTCCATCCGTATGCAGGTTGTCAAAAGGGAACATCAGCAATATCTTAGGAACAGTTTCGTGTGTGAAATTAAAACTTACAATGCTTATTGTGGGGGATGTTGAACTAACCAAAAGCCAGTATTTGCATAATAATACTAAAGCTTCTATTCCTACAGCTGCTGCTACTATTACTGCTATTAACTGTACTCCCACTGCTACTACTATATTTACTGGTGCTACTACTACAACTAGTAGGGTAAACCTAAGGGTATTAAGACGAAAACTTTGGGCAATATTGTAACTGTATTGAAACAAATTAAAACACACTATGCCCATACAGGTTGTCAAGAGGGCGTATGAGCAATGCTTTAGGATCGGTTGATGGTATTAAGTTAAAATTTCATCGTGGGTTGAAGGGAATGTTGAAAAAAGATGTTATTTGCATACTGCTACTAATGCATTTACTGCTACTACAACTATTGCTACGCATAATTACTGAACCTTTCAACAATGCTGAAAAAATTGATGTCTCAAAACTTTGTTTGGATGTTTGTTATGGGAAATGATGGGCGTGGGGGGATGGTTTCTCTTAATTCACTTTGACTCTTAAAAAGGGCACTATAACTTCCAATTTAAAATCAAATGAAACCCATCTGAATTTCATGCGACCACTCATTCCATTTAAACCTTGTACTGCTCCAGGGAAAAACTTAAAGCCCTTGCCCCAGGGCTCTGGGGGGTTGTGCCAACCCTGGAAGCATTGTTATATGTTCTTTGGACTACTTTAAACAAAATTGCCATCGCTGGTGCCATTGCAAAGTTACCATTACAATTTCAATACATCTGGTTGAAATTGCAATTTCAATCGGATGTATTTCGTGAAAAGAGAGGCAGTTGGGTGGAGGGGAAGGGGTGCTACTTGACCTGCATCACTATTAACTCTGAAAAGGGATCCAGAAGTTCCGATTTTCAACCAAATGAGCCACCTCTAAAGCATATACAACCATCCCTTTCATAAGGACCTTAAATATCCCAGGGGCATAACTTACAACCCTCGCTCTCAGGCTCCGATGGTTTGTATCAACCTCAAAAGCCTTGTTATAAGATATTTGGACTATTTTGAAGAAAAGAACTGTCTCAAAATATCTATTAAATACATCAAGCAGGTATCCAGGATTTTTGTTCGGGGGGGGGGGGGTTGCCCGATTTTTTCCAGATTTTTTATAGCATCTTTTTTCTGGTAAGGTTTTGTCTTTACAGGTATTTTTAGACGAATTTTCGACTCGGTCAAAAATTTCGGGGGGGGGGGGGTTCAAACCGTGTACCCCCCCCCTCCCCCCTTGGATACGGCATTGGAATACATCTCAGGAAAACACAACGTGTTTATGTGTGTGTGGGGGGGGGCTTTGATCACTTTGACTCTTAAAAAGGGCACAAGAAGTTATGATTACCAATCCAATGAGTCCCCTCCAAAGCATATACAACCACCCTTTTCATAAGAACCTTATATGCCCCAAGGGTATAACTTACGAAGCTTTCCCTGAGAGGAGTAGGGGGGGGGGGTGTATTCCTCACAGACATAATTTCTGAAACCTTCAACTACGATGAATAAAATTGTTATCTTCAAATTTTTATTGGAGGTGTTAAGGTAAATGCTGAGCGCAGAGGGGAGGGAGACTGTTTGATCTTAAATCCCTTTGACTCTTAAATAGGGCACTATAACTTCCAATTTCAAATCAAATAAGCCTCATCTGATGTTTATACGACCGCCCCTTTAATAAAAACATTATATGCCATCATAAAATAACTTACAACCCTATCCCCAGGGTGCTGAAAGGTTGTGTCATCCCTAAAGACATTATTATATGTTCTTTGGCCTATTTTGAAAAATAAAAATTGCTATCTTATAATTTCAATCAGATGCGTTTGGTGAAAGGAGGGGTTTTAGGGGGGGGGGGGTAAATGCCATCCATTACTTTTGACGCTTAAAAAGGAACTAGAGCTTTCCATTTTCAATCAATTGAGCCTCTTCTATAGCTAAACATCCATCCCTTCCATAAAAACCTTAAATACCCCTGGGCATAACTAATAACCCTTGTCCCTAAATCTATGGGGTTTGTTTCAACCCCAAATCCTTGTTATGTGATATTTAGACTATTTTGGGTAGAATGGCTATTTCAAAATTTCTATTAGATATGTTTCGGGACAATACGACGTTTATCTCAAAATTTTGATTAGAAGTGTTTGGGGAAAGATGGGCATGGGGGGCTCAATTGCCCTCTGATCACTTTTGACTAATAAAAAAGGCACAAGTATCTCAATTTCCAATCGAATGAGCCTTTTTGAAGCTTCTACGACAAAACTTTCTATAAAAACCTTAAATTCCCCATGGACATAACTTACTACCCATGTTCTGAGGGATATAGGGGGGGGGAGGGAGTACCAACCTCAAAGACTTAATTTCCAGACCTTTCATCTACGTTGAACAAAATGGCTATTTCAAAATGCTGATCGGAAATGTTTGGAGAAATGATGGGCATGGGGAGGGGGGGGGGTGATTCTCCCTCCAATTACTCTCGACTATTAAATAGGGCAATAGCCCTCTCAACTTAAAATTGAATGAGCCCTTTATGAAGTTTTAAAGACAACACTTTCTATAAAAACACATTATATGCCCCCAGGGCATAACTCACAACCTCAGTCCTGAGGGCTTTGGGGGTTTGTCATGCTCAAAGATATAATTTCCCGACCCTTCAACTACGTTCCAAAAAACGGCTATATCAAAATTTTGATCGGAAGTTTTTGGGGAAATGATGGGCGTGGGGGAGGGCGTTTGCAATCCGATAGCTTTTTACTATTAATAAGGGCACTATCCCTCTCAATTCCCAATTGAATGAGTCATTTTTGAAGTTTCTACGACAATACTTTCAATAAAAACCTTATGAGCGACTGTTATTTCGTAACATTTTGCTGTGGGTTAAAGTGACCTAGAATCACATTTAGATTTTGGATAATTTTTATTAAACACCCAATTGTGAATGGTGGCTGGAGTTTAACCCCCCCCCCCGGCCTCCACGGAAAATACTCCCGAGGCAAGACCTATTTTGATTTCACTCGTGTTGTGACGTAATAATCGAGTGAATACCTGTTTCGGTTTATACATTAGCTGTGCTGGCGCTGGGCTTTTTGAATATTTATTTGGAATATTTTGTTTGGCCTCACGTAAAGATAAGTCTTTTGCTTTTTTTACCTTGCTATTGATAATCGCGGCTTTTAAACAGTTTGATCTTGCTCTTGCGAAGTTCAAGGATTATCCCCTCTGGCCAGTAAGAATAATCGAAGCTGGTAGAGATACACTAGGCAAGCCAGTTTATACGGCATTTTGCTATGGACCGCATGATGAATTTCGCCTCGTGGATGCAAATCTCCAAGTTTATGATCCTACCACTGTTAATTTGTCTGCTCCTGCTTCAAAAAAGCTTTTGAAGAGCTTGCTACTACGCCTGATATTTACATAAGACTGTCGAAAACATACCTTGCGCTGAGAGGTAATGATAAAAGCAAAGCAAATGGCCAAGCATTAGCATTATCTAGCGGTATTAGCCCGATACAACAGCAACTTGTAGCTACCCAAGCTGAACTGGATAAAACCAAAAATGACTTGATGGACAGTATAACTCAAAAAGTTTCGGAAAAACTGGCTAGCTCAAACTCTCTTAAGGAATCGACTGAGCTTATTGCTAGTCAAAATTATGATGCTCTCACGATTGAATTTAACCCCAAGTTTCAACGAATCGAAAAGTCGCTAAAGGGACTGAGTAATGAACTTGAAAATTTAGAGGACAGACTGAACAGGCTTGAGAATAAGTTGGATAGTTACGAACAAGATTCACTACTAGACAGCCTGGTTTTTCACGGTGTTAGGCAGAAAACTGTGGTTGACACTCGTTCTGCTGTGTTGCTAACTATTAATCAGAAGATGTCTTTGCCAAAAATTAGTACAACTGAGGTCGTGAACGTGTATAGACTTAGACTGAATAATGCAGCTACAACTGATTCAACTCAGGCGGTTCCATTTGCTCCAAGGGTCGCTCCGATAATAGTGAAGTTTTCGAGCAAAAGCGTTGCTTGTAAAGTGTTCAAGGCTAAATCCAAGTTGGCCTCTTGTGGTATTTTTGTTGTTGAGTCTCTGACCAAGCAGAGACGAGATATTCTGAATGCGACGAAAGACAAATTCGGTCAGCGGAATGCTTGGTCTGATCGGGGTCAAATATTGGCAAAGCCTAGTGACGGGACTCCAATAAAAAAGATAAGGTCTCTCGCTGACTGTATCTAGTTGTTTTTTTTTCTGTCTGTCTGTCTGTTTGTTTGTTTGTTGTTTTTTTGTTGTTTTTTTTGTTTTTGTTTTTTTCATGATGATTGCATCCAAGAGTTACTTTCTCATGGATTATTTGTTTATTTTCCCTTTTCTTGTTTTTTTTTCCTCTACTAAAAGAGTCGCTAGTTTTCGGTTAATTTTTTCTTCTCTGTTTTTTTTTTAATCTTTTTTGTATTATTTTTCTCAAAAATATTGTTTGTTTCTATTTATTTTTGGGTGCACTTTTCGGTGTTTTTTCTCTTTTTATTACTTTGGTTGTGTCGTTTTTCGACGTTAGTATTTTTCTTAATTTGTAAATGCCTTCCCCAGGTCATTAATTTTCATTTTTTTACTTTTTTTTATTAGTTTATTTTTTTATTTTTGTTTCTCCTTTTCGTGCTATTAGTTATTTATATGTTTGTAATCCTTTGACAGGTTTTTCTTTTGTAATTAATTTAAGTAAAGATTTCTTTTTGGTTCCTCTGGTGACTTGAATGGACTCCAAGTAAAACCTGCTTTTGTGAATATTTTAAGCCATGAGAGTCGCCTTTGCGAGCTTGAAAATAATCCTTTTGATGTAATTAGTATAGTAAATAGTTCTGTGGGTCAGGCTAATCAAAATCCGATTAATATAAACCCTATTTGTAATAGTAAATATGTTTCGGATTTGTGGGGGGGAGGAGGTTACCAAAGGAAATTATTCTCTGACAGCACTTCAGCTTAATATTCAGGGTCTCTCCTCGTCAATAGATAATTTGAGACAAATTGTTTCGGATGGACAGCCTGATGTTGTCGGTTTATGTGAAATTTTTTTGGATTCTGACAATGAAATTCTATTGGATATCCATGGTTATAAAATGGGACGTAGTTAATCATAATTGGTGACTTTAATATAAATTTGACGGGTTCAAACTCTTCGGCTGCAGTTGATTTTCTTTCAACCATGCTTGCCGCAGGAACTCTACCATCTACATCCATCCCCACACGAGTAACTAATGTTACAGCTTCTTTGATTGACAATATCTTCTCTACGCTTAATTTGAAGGAAAACTCAATTTTAGTTAGTGATATCTCCGATCATTTTCCAATATATTCTCGATTCAGCTTTAAACAGGTGAAGAGTAACCGGGCTCAGGTGTTTGATTCCTATTCTGTTAGGTTTGGTAAGAATGAGTTGTCTCTTCTTGGGTCCAAATTAGCGGAAAATTCGTGGAGCTGTCTTGATAATGATAAGGATTTTCTTGTTTATTTGAGTCCTTAGATGGAATCATAAAAGAGGCTATTCTTAGCATTTGTAAAGTACCACCTTCTAATCATAGGTCTAAAAGGATTGTTCCTCTAAATCCATGGATGACATCTGGACTTCTCAAAGCTGGAGAAGGAAGAATAATATCTGGAGAGCTTATAAATGCACTACACTTTCGGTAGGTGCTATTCGTCTTCGTCAAATCAAGATCTATCGGAATATATATATTTCCTTGTGTAGGAAAGCCAAATCTATGTCTTATCTAAATAATTTTGCTGCTTGTGGCAATGATATTCGTAAAACTTGGAAGGTAATAAATTCTGTACTTATACCCGGTTCTCTATCTAGCTCTTTACCTATGAGTCTGGTCATTGGTGATGGAGCTGTGGAGGGTGAGCTTAATGTCCAAGGGGCATTCACCTCATTCTTCGCTAATATTGGTAAGAATATTACTTATACAGTTACGTTGTCTCGGCCTAAGCCGGACTTTAGATCTTACCTCGGGCCATCTTTTAAGTCTATGTTTCTAGAGCTAGTAACAGTAAGTGAAATTACTAAACTTGTTAAAGGCTTGAAAAAATCGTCCTCATCTGGACCAGATTCTATCCCTACTAAGGTAGTTAAATCTATTCTTCCTTCAATAGTATTGCCTCTAACAAAACTTGTTAATCTTTCATTTGAATGTGGTGTTTTTCTGGATGCTCTCAAGCGTGCTCGGATTATTGTTTTGTATAAAGGTGGACCAAGAAATGATCTGGAAAATTAACGACCAATTTCAATTTTATCAGTATTTAGTAAAATATTTGAAAAGGCTATGCTTTCTCGTCTCCTTACTTTCTTAAAATCTAAAAATTTTCTTCATGATTTTCAGTTTGGTTTCCGAATGAAGCACTCCACTGAACATGCCTGTATGACCCTTTTGAATTTATTCATTCTGTGTTAGATTCGGGATTGATTCTGGCTGCAGTATTCCTGGATATTCGTAAGGCTTTCGATTCCTTAACCCATCAAATTCTTCTATCAAAGATGTCTCAATTTGGCATAAGGGGAAATGTATTTTTTTGGTTCCAGTCTTATTTGAAGGATAGTATATATATATATATATATATATATATATATATATATATATATATATATATATATATATATATATATATAATATATATATATATATATATATATATATCTATATATGTATATATATATATATATATATATATATATATATATATATATATAATATATATATATATATATATATATATATATATATATATATATTATATATATATATATATATATATATATATATATATATATATATTATATATATATATATATATATATATACTATATATATATATATATATATATATATATTAAATGAAGGGAAACAACCGAGATTATACTTGTCTACTAATCTTACAAGAAGTTTCACTCCTCGTCGAATAAAATATGACATGTTCCATCTTTTCCCGAGTTTCTTTTTTTTACAGGGGTCAATCTTCTTGAGTTTATCTTGATCAAAAAGTATTGAGACATCCTATTTGAACACATTTACAGCTCTAGTGCCACATCAAAGTACTAATTTCTACCATATTAGGTTACAAAAAATTATTTTTGGGCTTAAAAGCTCCCAAACGTTGTCATGGTTATTTTGAAGTATCCAATTGGCTTTTAGCTGTTAGAGCACAGTAGGCCTACAGATTTAGCCTCCATCCACCAGTTTCAGAAACCATACTGCTGCTTGACTATTTCGAACACAATTGCTTTAATTATGATCAGTGTAGAGGGAAGGGGTATCTAAAAAAGGCAAACGAATAGGGGGCTGGTAGTCTTCAATCACTTTTCAACATCCCCTTCAACATACCTTGCTAGTTCCAGCTCAATATTCTCAGCCGTTCCTTAGATATTGCTGGTACGCCCTTTTGACGACCTGAATGTACACAGCGTGTTTTCAAAAGTTGGGGGGGGGGGGGGTATGTCCTCCTAATAGGCATAGTTGTTTGATCTTCAGACTATTTTGAACAGAATTGCTATTTCTAAAGTTCAATCAAATATTTTCAAGGGACGGCAGTGAAAAAAGGCAGGGAAGGGGGCTGGAAGCCCTCAAACCACTTAAAAACACATCCTCAACGTTTCACAAAAGTTTAAACTTATTACCCTCATTTTTTACCATTGCAGATTCGCCTTTTTGATGAACTGGATTCACATAGTGCCTATTGATTTAGCTTAAGATACCCGTCAAAATTCTCTAAAGTTTCACTTTGATGCCCTTAGCTTTTTCGGATACCCCCAGAATCAAACATATCCTTTGCCCAATAAGAAATTCTGCATGTAAACAATAGACAAATTACATAATTTACTATCCTTGCCCCGGGACGGTGGCCCCTTCGGAAGTTTATATGGCCACCTCTTCCATACGAAGTACCTCTAGCAAAAAAATGATATTGATACATTGAAGCATTATGGCTCTTTACTATACGCAACGCTACAACGCTGCCTCTTATTCACTGCCATCGATGATCGGGTTTGAAGTCGATGGTCAGAAGCAGAACCGTATCTTATGAAAATTTTTTCTTTAAATAATTCTTTTCATAGTGATGGAAATTCATCAGTTGATGATTTGTCTTGAGTAAAATGTCATACCCTGACGTCCAACTGTCTTCCTACTGCTCTCAGGGAAAAAGAGCGTGGGAGGAGGGCTGGTATTCTACATTTTTTAAAGAAATTTTTCCGATATTTCTTATATGGATGTACCAGTAGGGGGCAGGTGAAACATCCTTCGGAAGCAAGAAGACATTAGTTGTAATATTGATTTAAAAGATCCTGGTAGTACTTAACTGAATTAACTTAACGTGAAATTCCTGACTATCAATGGGAAAATGAGACCCAAAACAAGCAGAAATAAAATGAATAATCAAACTTAAAGCGAAGGGAAATTACAACAAACAAAAATTGACTAACGCCCTCCTAAGCCTTCTAAGGGCAGAACATCATTTACACTTTACTTGAAACAATGTATATGAAACGCTACTTTGTGGCGGCGTAATATTTTATGCTACTTATAAATGCATTAGAACCAATCAATTTCCGTTCGAAAGAGTCCTCTTCCGATATTCTATAGCGATTGGTTCTATGCTATCACCTCTGTTGAAAAAAATAAACAAACACGCATCCGTGATCAATTACGGAAAAAATACATAAGCTTGCTTTTTTGAGGAGAGGGACTGGAAATGTTATTGATACGGTTGTCTGACAAGATTAATTTGAAGGTTTAATTTCTATCAGAGTTACTCCTCTTTTAAAGTTTACATCTTGTTTCAAAAATCCTGCAAATATCTCAGGCTCCTACTTTCTGAGTATTGACTTTAAAATAAATAAATTTTACATATTTAGAGTCTTGGTAACAATACTGTTACCAAAGTAAAAATAATGCTATTAGAGTCGTGGTCTATACATTGTTACCAAAAATTCTTATTTTAGAGTTTTGTTACTTTTAGCCAAAGTCATTTCTTACCTACAGTTCGTTATCACAAACTTTTTGACAGTGAGCGGGTAAATCTAGAAAGGAAAAATGTGAGTTCCTTTTCAGTTTCTTTTCTTCGAGCCATATTTCAACAATTAAAATGATAAGGCTATTTGGTAGTCATAGAATATAAAAGTGTTATACGTACAGTAAAGAAGAATTAAAGTAGAGACCATGAAAAACGGTTGAAAAAATGTAAAAAAAAAATAAAGATGAGATGTGAGCATCGTCGCCCTCTAAGCCCAGCTGCAACTTGTCAAAATTTTAAATCCTTTACGGGTAGAAAAAAAAGTATGAAAGGAGAATATTTAAATAAGTCTTGAACATTATTAGCTTTATATGCGTTAAAAAAAATAATGGGATGCGAGTATTGTCAGTCTTTAAGCCCAGCTGTAATTTGTAAAAGTTCTAAATCATTTACGGATAGAAAAAAGTATTCGAATTGCGCTTTGTTCTCTTGAGCTATCCATTTGGTAACTTGTGATAAAGATTTTAGCTGATTAATCTGAATATTATTTATTTGAGAATGAAAAAAATTTCGGGGGATGAACCTATTCTTCTAGTTCTAATTCAAAATCAGTTCTTAAAAAGAGAACAAGAGAAATTACCTTCCTAGAATTTCGTATCATAAAATATATTTAACTTTATTTGTTTATGTCTGTGATGCATTTTTGTAAGCCAATCACATTATTTTTTAAGGAAAAATTCATTTCTTGAGAGACAAATAACCCCACATTCTTTAAAGCTGGTTAATTTTCTCGTGCGATACTTTAAGTCATAGTGATAAATTTCTCTGATTGGTTCTTTTGTGTTAAAATTTAGGCCATTTAAAAGAATTCGATGGTTTGTTCACATTTTTTTTTGTATAGGTGTTCCCTTTATTTCACTACAGTCCTTAGTACAGGCCGCTTTTCCAATTTTTCTGATGAGGAGACAAAGAGACCATGTAAAACATCTAAGGTAAAAAGAAAACACCTTTCTCCATTAGTTCCTATTCAAATTTTAAGTTATCCATAGTTACACTTAGTATGAGATTACCGTATATAATTTCTCTCAGTTATTTTAATCCTGGTGAAGATGCCACCAGAACTAAATACAGCATTTTCTCTTCTGTTCTTTGAGTTCGATTTGTTTTCGCTTCCACCTGTTTACTATTATTTTTTTAACATCACGGATACTAAATTGAGTTAAAAAGTAAAGAAAAAATACTTGCCAATTAACTCTTGACACTGTAAACTGAATGTAATGATCCAATAAATAATTCCAAAACAAATCTGCATTTTCAGAAGTCCATTTTAGATGTTCCCACCCTTAGCAGATGTACTTTCTGATTTCACAAAATAGAAGTATACCAAATAATTTCACAAGACTAGATACAGAATTTCTATCTGATTCTGGTCTCATCCTTTTGAATGTATTCTAGTTACACGCTATTCTTTTGGAGGTTGAGGGATTACTGAAAAAGAAGACACAATAAGCCTCCAGAATTAAAGGTTAATCTGACAATAAAATGTCAATATGTTTAACTTATTTCCGTATACACAACATTCTATGCTTAGATTGACATATATAAGAACAGTTGTGGTAGAGGAAGTGCTGTCAGGATAAGAACAAAAAATATATTTAAAAAAAACAAAACTTTGGGAAGATAGCACATCAATAAAGACCTTTACCAAAATTACTCAAGATGTGCATTTTTTTTATGGCAGGAATATTGGCCCTTTAGTGAACACTCCCAAGTTATTTATATAAATTAAAACTTAGTTCCAAGTCTTAAACATTAAAAAACTTTAAACAGTAAAGTACACTATGTAATCTTGCAGAGCAAATTTTCGTCCGTAACTTAGTCAGTTCCAAATAAACTCAAGATCTGCACACGATTTTACGCAACGATATTTTAAGTTACATTACGGTGAGGTGAACTTTGTAGCAAAAAAATGAAATTTATGAATGAGCAATTAAAGAATTTTGAAAATAAAATTAATATGATTGTCCTATACAACCTTTCACACTTTATCAGAACTCGAATCTCCATTCTACGTTTTCAATTTTTGGATAGATTGCTTATGATGATTATGAAGATCTTAGATGATGAATATGATATTTTTATGTATTTTTTCTTGGCTTATTGTGCTAGAACTTGTTTAAGTTTGAGAGGTT
This sequence comes from Artemia sinica, assembly GCA_027921565.1. Taxonomy (NCBI): domain Eukaryota; kingdom Metazoa; phylum Arthropoda; class Branchiopoda; order Anostraca; family Artemiidae; genus Artemia; species Artemia sinica. Next base: position 40,810,791 of record CM051272.1, on the reverse strand, counting down.
ATACTTGAAGTAACGTAACCAATTAGCATATACACTTACGTATAGAGTGTGAAAGCCGTTTTAAAAGCAATTTCTAAGTTCCGTTCTAAGCTGACATTATAAGCCTTTGGAACTATAAAAAAATAAAATCATAAAATATATAAATGTAGATATTAAAGTAATTTCCATCAGAAAGTTATTCCCATCTCAGAAGAGTTTGGGAATGTGCATTACCGTTGGGAAAAGAGCAATAGATGTATTATATATATATTATGTGATATATATATATATATATATATATATATATATATATATATATATATATATATATATATATATATATATATATATATATATATATATATATATATATATATATATATATATATTATGTTATATATATATATTATATATTATGTGTTATATGTATTTAGAGACATCCAAACTCGGGGTAGAAAGCAATTGACGGAAGTCTCAATTATAATCTCTCAAGACGTGCGCTAATATGACAGGAATATTAATCATTTCCTAATAGACTCTTAAGTTATTTCTAAAACCATTTTTAAGGCTTAAAAGTCCTTCCTGAGTTAGTAAGTTTAGTTCTAAGTTTACCCACTAGGCTTGCAGAGTTAAAACGTACTAGGATGTAATTATAAAATTTTATATATTTTTAAGCTTTCCTTTTATAATTTAAAGATAATATTTAATTGAATTAAACGTAAATACAGTTGACGAATATATCAGAACAGTAAAGGGGGAGAATAATACTATTACGGTTAGCACAGAGATCAGTTCAAGAGTCCTTAACTCTGGATAGAAGTCATTTTGACAAAGATATACATACTCACTCAAGATCATGATATTGTAAAAAGAAAATTATTCACGTTATACAGAGTCATCTCTAAAGCTTCAGAATCATTTCAGAGGTTTAAAAATAATTTGCGCGCTCACTTTTAGATATTTTTAACATAAAAACAGGCTTGAAATCTGAATTTTAAAATAATCTATACACCTAGCCAGTTGGCTGGCCATAAACCTAGCCAATAGACCAAATGACAAATTTGATCTCTTGAAAGCTGATTCTTTTATCAGATGATGCATAATGCATACATTTTCTGTGTGCGACCAAAGAGACATCTACATCAAAAGCTACCTTAATCTACAGCTACCTACCTTAATCTACATTAACTGACAAATTTGATCTCTTGAACACTGATTCTTTTATCAGATTAATTTAAAAAACTTTTTCCACAAAATAATTTTTCCAAGAAAAGTAAAGAACTCCATTAAATAAAAAATGAGCAAAAATAAAATCAAATAATCTACCAAGCAAGAAACTACCACAAATCAGCATTGATAAACAAATGAAACCCAAAACAAACAGAAATTACAATAAATAACCGAGTCAAACTCAAAACGAGCAGAAATTAACATAAGTTGGGCGCAAAACCCATATGCCTTCCCAAGGCCAGAACAAAATTTGCACTTTACTGAAAAAATACAAATGAATGTGCATTGTCAGTTTAATACACATATACTGATATTTAGTAACCAAAATGTTAAAATTATGTGAGTTATTAAAGTTACAAGAGTAAAAACATTTATATTTTTTTCAGTAAAGTGCAAATTTGTTCTGGCCTTGGGAAGGCATAGGGGTTTTGCACCCAACTTATGTTAATTTCTGCTCGTTTTGAGCTTGACTCGGTTATTTATTGTAATGTCTATTCGTTTTGGGTTTCATTTGTTTATCGATGCTGATTTGTGGTAGTTTCTGTTCGTATATTGACATAGTCTTTTCAGGGAAAAAGAAAATAATACTTTAAATCTATTCGTTTTTTTAAGACTTTATAATTTGGCCTGCTATTTGTATGCTGGAGAAAAATTTTCAGTAATTGTTAACAACATAGACCTTTATAAATATCTGGACACAAATAGTACTGTTTAATATAGTTTCATACCTCCTAAGTTGACCTGAAATGGAAAACTTGATACCATTCGCAAAAAAATCTGTTTACTTTTTTTGATAGCTTGGATACATAAATTACAACCCTTACCCTAAGGTCTGTTAGGGTGGTTGTCATCCTCTAAGACCGAATTTCCAGAACTTTCAACTATGTTAAACAACATGGCTATCTCAAAATGTTGATTGGATGTGTTTGGGGAAATGGTGGCCATGAGAGTCACGTGTTAGTCACCTTCAATCACTTTCGAATATTAAAAAGGGCACAAGCCACTCCAATTTCCAATTGAATGAGCGCTTTTCGAAGTTTCTACGACAACTTTTTCGATACGAAGTGCCCTGCTCAAAAGGAAAAAATTAATAAATAATACATTGTGCCAGCATCGTTCTTATATGCCCCCAGGGCATAACTTAAAACCCTTGCCCTGAGGGTTGTAGGGGAGTGTCCCCCTCTTTACTTAGTCCCTGATTCTTGTCTCGTTCTCGAGTGTCCTCGTTCTTTACTTAGGCAGCGCAATCGTGCTGTCTATGATTTATAAAACAACTTTCTATATAAACCTTATATGCCCCCAGGGCAAAACTTACAACCCTTGCACTGAGGGCTCTAAAATACTTAATTTCCAGAACGTTCAACTACGTTGAACAAAATGGATATATTAAAATTTTGATTGGATGTCATTTGGAAAATGGTGGGCGTGAGAGGGGCGTTAGTCGCTATCCAATCACTTTCAACTATTAAAAAAGGCACTAGCCCTTTCAATTTCCAATTGAATTAGCCCTTTTGAAGTGTCTAAGACAACGCTTTCAATAAAAACTTTATATGCCCCAGGGCATAACTTACAACCCTTGCCCTGAGGGCTGTGGGGGGAGGGGTTGTCATCCTTAAAGACCTATTTTCCAAAACTTTCAACTACGTTGAATAAAATGGCTATCTAAAAATTTTAATTGGATGTGTTTTGGAAAATGGAGGGCGTGAGAAGGGGGTTAGTTGCCCTCAAATCACTTTCGACTATTAAAAAGGATACTATCCCTTTAAATTTCAAATCGAATGAGCCCTTTTCAAGTTTCTACGACAAAGATTGCAATAAAAACCTTATATGCCCCAAGGGCATAACTTATAATCCTTGCCCTGAGGGTTGGGGGGGAGTGTCCTCCTCAAAAATATATTTTCTATCTTGAAATCAACTACGCTGAACAAAATACCTATCTCAAAATTTTATTGGATGTGTTTGGGGAAATGATGGGTGGGGGGGGGCTAGTTGCCCTCCAATCCCTTTCGACTATTAAAAAAGGCACTAGCCCTTTGAATTTCCAATCGAATGAGCTCTTTTTGAAGTTTAAACGACAACACCTTCTTTAAAAACTTATATGCCCCAGGGCATAACTTAAAACCCTTGCCCTGAGGGTTGTGGGGGAGTGTCCTCCTCAAAAACATATTTTCTATCTGGAAATCAACTACGCTGAACAAAATGGCTATCTAAAAATTTTTATTGGATGTGTTTGGGAAAATGATGGGCGTGGGGGGGGGGCTAGTTGCCCTCCAATCACTTTCGAATATTAAAAAGGGCACTAGCTCTTTGAATCTCCAATCGAATGAGCATTTTTTGAAGTTTAAACGACAACACCTTCTATAAAAACCTTACATGCCCCCAGGGCATAACTTAAAACCCTTGCCCTGAGGGTTGTGGGGGAGTGTCCTCCTCAAAAACATATTTTCTATCTGGAAATCAACTACGCTGAACAAAATGGTGATCTCAAAATTTTGATTGGATGTGTTTGGGGGAATGATGGGCGTGGGGGGCTAGTTGCTCTCTAATCACTTTCGACTATTAAAAAGGGTACTAGCCCTTTGAATTTCCAATCGAATGAGCCTGTTTTGAAGTTACTACGACAACGCTTTCTATAAAAAACCGTATATGCCCCCAGGGCATAACTTAAAACCCTTTCCCCGAGGGTTGTGGGGGAGTGTCCTCCTCAAAAACATATTTTCTATCTGCAAATCAACTACGCTGAACAAAATGGCTATCTCAAAATTTTGATTGGATGTGTTTGGGGGAATGATGGGCGTGGGGGGGGGGGCTAGTTGCCCTCCAATCACTTTCGACTATTAGAAAGGGCACTAGCCACTCCAATTTCCAATCGAATGAGCCCGTTTCGAAGTTTCTACGACAACTCCTTCGATACCTCGTGCCCGGGTATGGAGAAAAACCAAAAAAAAAACATTGTGTCCACATCGTTCTTTACTTAGGCAGCGCTAGCGCGCTGCCTATGATGACGCATAATGCATACATTTTCAGTGTACGACCAAAGAGACATATACCGCAAAAGCTACCTTTATCTATTGCTGCCTACCTTAAGCTACCTTAAATGACAAATTTGATCTCTTGAACACTGATTCTTTTATCAGATGATGCATAATGCATACCTTTTCAGTGTACGACCAAAGAGACATCTACACCAAAAGCTGCCTTTATCTATTGCTACCTACCTTAAGCTACCTTAAATGACAAACTTGATCTCTTGAAAGCTGATTCTTTTATCAGATGATGCATAATGCATAAATTTTCAGTGTACGACCAAAGAAACATCAACATCAAAAGCTACCAACCGTGAATATTACTAAAATGCACATACAAGCTTGTCTAACATCCGTTCATATTATTAAATGGTGCTCAATTATTACTTTGTTAATTTTTACTGTCTATTCAATATTATTACATCAGCTTTCATTGAAAAACATTTCCTAGGGTTGTATGTTTGTATGTGATTCTGCTACATTAATTTAACCTTCCCGCCCCTAACATTTGAATAATGCTAAGTTTTGCAAATAGACTCATATTTGACGAAAATATACTTTTGTGTGCATATCTAATTTTAATAGAATACATACGAAAGGGATTAAAAACGTTAATCCATTTAATATGCAATCCCAAGTCATTTCTACAACTTAAATATTAGCTCTAAGGCATAAAAATCCTTTCTAAGTGAATTACAAACTGACAAAATAAATCTTTGGAATTAAAAGCTATTACTGAACCGAACTGGACTAGATTTATCTATGAGCTGTTTTAAATATAAATTACAGATAGAGTATAATATAAAATCGGAAAAAAAAAGAAATGCAGAATATGACAAATAAAACAAAACTGAAATAACAAAACTCATAACCTAATACGAACACGTTGATAACTCAAGAAACGCACTGTAAACCGATTTCCTTCGCTAGTTTCTTTCAACTTAGAGTAAGAAAAGAAATAGAGAATTACCAAAATAGATTGGAAATAAATAATTTGGACTATATATTTGCACATTATGGGGGTTTTGGTAATGATTTGGACAGTGTGAGGTCAGAAAACAATTTTTACTTTGTAATATCAGAATAGTTGTAGCTTACACATTATGCATCCAGAACGGCTGTACTTTACCCCCACCCCCCCCCTAACGTGCAAATATATAGCCCAAATTTGTTTCTATATTTTTATCATATTTAGGTATATTTTATTAGGATTAACCTAACTTTACTTTTTGAGATGCTGGGGGTATATCATACAAGTAGTACCTACAAAAGGGGATAAAAGGGAGAGAAATGCAGAAAATGACAAATAAAACAGAAACTAAAATTCATAACCTAATGCGAGCACATTGATAACTCAAGAAACGCCCTGTAAACCGATTTCTTTAGCTAGTTACTTTCAACTTAGCGTAAGAAAAGACAAAGAGAATTGACAGAATAGATGGGAAATAAACAATTTGGGCTGTACGTTTGCACATTATGGGGGGTTGGGGTAAAGTATTTGGACAGAGTGAGGCCAGAAAACAATTCTTACTTCGTAATATCAGAATAAATTGTAGCTAACACATTATGCATGCAGACCACTCCCCCTAATGTGCAAAAATATTGCCCAAATTTAATTCTAAAGTATTTTATTTTTCATACTTAGGTATATTTTATTAGGATTAACCTAACTTCACTTCTTGAGACGCAGGGGGTATATCATACAAGTAGTACCTACAAAAGGGGATAAAAGGGAGAGAAATGCAGAAAATGACAAATAAAACAGAAACTAAAATTCATAACCTAATGCGAGCACATTGATAATTCAAGAAACGCACTGTAAACCGATTTCTTTCGCTAATTTCTTTCAGCTTAGCGTAAGAAAAGACAAAGAGAATTGACAGAATAGATGGAAAATAAATAATTTGGGCTATATATTTGCACATTATGGGGGGTTGGGGTAAAGTATTTGGACAGAGTGAGGTCAGAAAACAATTCTTACTTCGTAATATCAGAATAAATTGTAGCTAACACATTATGCATGCAGACCAGCTGTACTTTACCCCCCCCCCCCCTAATGTGCAAAAATATTGCCCAAATTTAATTCTAAAGCATTTTATTTTTCATACTTAGGTATATTTTATTAGGATTAACCTAACTTCACTTCTTGAGATGCAGGGGGTATATCATACAAGTACCTATAAAAGGGGATAAAAAAAAGAGAATGCAGGAAATGACAAATAAAACAAAACTGAAATTACAACCTAACACGAGCAAATTGATAACTTAAGAAACGCGATAAGTTTCCTACTTAAGTTGTAAAACCGTCGATATCTATTGATCGGTTGCTATATTCTTAAATACACCTTCTCGTGCCAGCCCTTTGATGCCATATCTCCTAGTGATCTAAGATTTATTCACTCAAGGTGGGAGACTGAAGAGGTACTTTGCATATCGATAGTAAATTTGTGGGAGTTGTTTTGTTTCCGTTGCCGAGAAGGTACGCTAAAATTGAACCTTTGAGAAAATTCTACATCTGAAGGAATTGGATCATATCAGAATATTCTTGGAGGGGATAATACCGTGGGGAAAAGCATAGAAGATGTATTAAAAGTGTTCCAATCTAGGGTAGAAAAGCAGTTCTATAAAGATATCCCCTAAACTCTCTCGAGATGTACATTATTACGACAGGATTATTAATTAATTTCTAATAGACTTCAAAGTCATCTTTAAGATCATTTCTTAGGCTTAAAAATTATTTTTAAGTTTACTTCGAAGTTTACCCAGTCAGTTTACAGAATTAAAAGCTAATAGGTCAATAAATGTAAATATGTTTAAGTTATTTTCTTCTAATACTAAAATATAGCCTTTAACTATATTGAACGTAAAAGTAGTCAACATATATATCAGAAGAGTAAAGGGAAGGAATAATACCATCGATATTAACGGAATGACGAATCAAAGATTGCTAAAATCTAAAAAAAAGGCATTTTTACAAAGAAATCAAAATTCTCGGTCAAGATTGAACCTTTGTGACAAAAATATTTATAAATATTGCAAAAACTCCCAGGTCACTTGTAAAACTCGTTTAAATCAAGCTTCTTTATCATATGTTTACTTGGTTAGATACTAGGCCTACTATATAATTATTTTGTTGCTACTGTCTATGTTAAATAATGAGCTTCAAATGTTCGGTATTTTTTTTTTATTTTGAATTACCATAAAAAGCCAATTTTTTTAACGGATATGATACTGTCCAAACATTTTTAAAGCTCTGGTTACTGTAATCACGGGTCACTTCTTACCCACAATTTGTTACCACATCACAATTTATTACAAGTATATAATAAATAAACATAAAATACAAAATTTTCGTTTAGAGATCGATAAAAAAAGATTCCTAGTAACACTTGCCTCCTCCCTTCAGGAAAATTTCCTGATAGCCCCCTAAATACGACATAGATAATTTCGAAGACCACACTGCCTTTCCATAACGATAAATAAAATAATAAATACAGAAAAATCCTTTTAATCGACAGTGATAAATTTCACAAAAATACTAGATATTTCGGTCACATATGCAGTGATCGTCACCAGTAGTATTTTTGTGAAATTTATCACTATCGATTAAAACGATGTTGCCCCTATTTGAACTTTTATTTATGCTAAACGCCAAGACCCCCCTCTACCTTTCCACCTCTTTCGTGTCCATGATCATATGCATGTAATGTTTTAAGTTAAAAAGAAAATATCTTTCTGCAAAAAGAAGGGAACTATCACCCTGTAGCACCTGTTTTCAGGACTAGGCGAAATGAAGGGATATTGTAGTTTAGTTTAAATCACCTCCCCTTCCTCCAAACCCTCTTTTATATTTATCTGGATCCTCACAGTCATTTGAAACTTTGGATAAAAAATACACATTTTGAGCCATCAGGCATCCCTCCCTACCTGTGGGATGGCTGAAACTGTAAAATAATTATTTTTATTAACCGTCTATTTTACTACTTGACTCAATTTGACTACTACTTGATATGTAGTTTTTCAATAATTTGAAATCGATTGGCTATGTCAGATAATCCAGTTGATAGCAGCTTTGCCCTCTTCGGATCAAAACTGTAGCTTTGTGCAACAAACTGAAAAAACAACACATTGCTCTTGCATAATCTGTTTGCCTACTTAAAAAGGCCACTATAAATTTTAATATATGTTTGAATGAGCTGTCTCTCAATTTTATACGACTATTGGTTCAATACCAGAACCCCTGGCGAAAAAACAAAAGATATACAAGAATATGTGACCTTCCTTCCTGAAAAAAAAAATTAAAAGTCCAAATTTTCGTAGATGGGAACTGTAAACCTATACAATATGTTCTCTGGTGTGTTTGATTTGTCCGTATAATTTTGTTAGGATCACTTGCCTCCTTGGAAGTATTGCCCCTATTTTGGAAATTAAGCGAATTTTCTGAGGCTCTTAGCTTTTATTACGTAGCTTTAAACTTGATTTATTTTAAATATCTGGAATCATCATAAAAATCAGATTCTTTTGATGTATATACTGTTACCAAAATTCCTTTTTTTTTAGTTTCGGTTACTAGCCTGGTCACTCCTTACATACATTGTATTACCTTGAACTTTTTGATTAACATACTTCTATAAAATCCGTTATAAAATGCAGTCGACATTGTTAAATAGTCACTTTATTGCTTCTTACTATCTATGTAACATCGTATCATCAGCTTTCGTTTACACATATTTTCCCTTGTTTGTTTGTTTATATGTGATTCTGATAAATTAAATACCCCCCCCCACCCGATGTTTGACTAATACTTAGTTTTGCAAACAGGCTTATTTGATGATAAATTCACCCTTGTATACATAGTGTATTGTAGTAGAAAATATTGTAGTCAAAACAGTCTTTGCCGCAAATATCTTTAGAACTTGCTTGTGTTATTTGGAATCTCTTTTAATGACGAAGAAGAATTTTGTTGAAGTTTTGTTATTTATTAAAAATTTGAAATTTATTGAAATTATTAAGATTGAAAAATTCTGCCTTCATTTTGTATGTATTTCAACTAAAAGCTTTCATTAATCAGTTTTAAAAGTTATTGTTTATTTATAATAAAAGTGAAAAAATACACGATAAGAGGTTTTTGGAGAATCGCTTTTTAAATTTTCTTGAAAACCTGACTAAAATGAAAATTCAACTTACTTAGTGCATTCAAAAAATTATTTCCAAATTTGATATTTTCTCAAATATTGAAAAATACCGGGGTGCCTAGAATGTTAAATCGATCAGTACTACCAAGTTTGAGATGAGCTAAAGAATAGGCCTCTAAAATTTTCAAGTACAGCCTAGAATAATAGAAAATACGGTATTAGAAAACGCAACTTCTATTGGAAAAACGATATACAAATTAAATATTTGTTTGTTCTGTTTCACGGAGTATAACAGCGACGGGTTCCAAAAATGTTTCTTTTAGTTCTAAAAAACGACTAGGCATAGACTTCTCAAAATGGATTACTCAAAATTGTATAAGTTCGAAATAAAACGGTTTACCCTGGGAACTTGAACCAATTAAGAGATATTATTAGAGGGAGGATAATCCCCCTTCAGTAATAAGAAATGTAAGAAAATGGATTTCAAGGGTGTCTGGTCCCAGTAGCCTTCCCCCTTCCTGAATATATCCCTGGAATCAGTATGCTTACTTTACTCTGCAATAGCTCAAAAATCAAACTCGATAGACTTGATAAATTAAGTTGGTAAGTTTAATTTTATAAACTTAAATAGTTATTTAGGTGAGAATAATTTTTCTCTAATCCTTACAAAAAATTGCATACACTATGTTTTTTTTCTGTTCTATTTCTGTTCTATGTTTTTTTGTCAGTTTTTTTCTTCCTATGTTTTTTTTCAGTTTTTTTTCTATTGTATGTTTTTTTCTTTTCTATTTCTGTTCCATATTTTTTTGTCTGTTTTTCTTCTGTTCTAGGGTTTTTTTTAGTTTTTCTGTTGTATTTTTTTTTCTGTTCTATTTTCGTTCTATTGTTTTGTCTGTTTTTTTTTCTGTTATATATTTCTTTCTGTTTTATGTATTTTTTCTGTTCTTTTCTGTTCTATTATTGTCCAATAATATTTGCTGCTAGTCAAAAATAACTGAACAAGTTATCAAAGTGACAAAAAAAAAAATATAAAAACCAACATAAGAACTACTACAGACGGTGTAGTATATTTTCTCATTTGTATGTACCTGAATCTTGGTGAAAGTGATTACTCTTTGAAATGTACTTCAATGCCAGAATTAATATGGCTAGATAAATATTTTTTATGTTTTAAACAAAATTATATTAGAAATATTTTTCTGTTTCAATAATAATCAAACATCATCATAAAAACAATCTCTTTAGTAGGGTTAATAAAATAATTAAGTGTTTCTTTAGAATCCACTAAAAACAGGACAATCTTTAAAGGAAAGAATTTTGTGATAAGATCGGAAAAGAGTTTTCGATGGAAGCTCTGTATTTTAACCGTTTAAAGTGTGAGGAAAGGGCTACTTAAAGTGGAATAAAAAATAATAAAAAGCTAAAAGAAGTCGACTTCGGAATACGTTATTATAATAAAAAGAGGATAAGCCCGAGGATGCAGGCTAGAAAAAGGAAAGGACTCAACAATCTTAGGTAATCTGTTTGCAATTACTTTTAGGAATGGTTTTTTAAATCTCCTATAAAAAAGCACGAGATAACTTTTTAAACAGTCTGGACTTAGATCAAACAAGCAGTATATTTTCCTTTTTTAAGCATGATAAAATATGAAAATTATGAAGTATTGAAATAAAATACTTTATTTCTTAGAGTCAATTACAATTGAAATAAAATGACTGAAATCAAGCTGAAGAAATTAAGATAAAATTGTTCAATGACAAGTAAAGAATGATCATAAAAGATACAATGAGCTGAAATTAACTCATCTAATATTTTAAACTTAAAGAGAATGAGGGCGTCGATTTTTCAGTTTTTAAATTATCCAAGGCTTTATGATTTAATTGTAAATTTTTTATAAATTGTAGCTAGTCCCTCTTTTTGTCACAGTCATTATAATTTATCAATCTTTTACATAAATGGTAGCCCTAAGGTCCATTAATAATATGTTTTCTTCAAGAAGATTGAATTTTAACGTTAAAGGCTGGTACTAACAACAAAGACTAATCGTAACTAATAATTTTTGTAGACACAAATCTATAAGAGTTAGAGTTGTAATCTGTAAGCTTTTTGTTTTAGAAAAAAATTTTGAATTCCATTGTTATCTAATTTTTTTTATTGCTTCCAACGCGTTTTATTCTCCTTTGATCCTCCACTAGAAAAATCTTCAGTAAGTTTTATTATTTAGTAATTACATAACTAATAATATTTAGTGAGCTTGATATTTTAAAGAAATAAAAGAATCTACATCATCACTTAATTACCTTTTTAATATTTCAAATGTAAAACACAGATTTTTTCCATCAAGATTTTGAGCTAATAGGATTTTTTTTTTGGAATTCTTCCCAAATAATAATTTGAATTTATAAGAATAAACCAACTTTCAAAAACCACTTTCTTCGTATAGGGGGCTAAGCATAAGTGTGGCTTAAGATTCATTTCTTAGTTAAATATTACTACTACTACTACTACTACTAACAACTCATCGCAGCACCAAGCCGCCTGAGGCCAACACAGCTACGCACGCTCCTCCTCCACCCCAATCTATTCAAAGCCTCCCTTTTTACACCCGCCCACGAAGTTCCCATTTCCTTTAAATCTTTTTTTATGACGTCCTCCCACCCCAGACGGGGACGACCTGCTTTCCGTTTAGCCCTAGATAGTTGGCCGAAAAGAACAGTCTTCGGCAATCTGTAATCCTTCATCCGCATAACATGCCCTAACCACCTCAACCTTTCTTTCATTATAGACCTAGAAAGCGGTATGGAACCACATTTTTCGTATAGCCTATTGTTTGAAATACGGTCAGTCAGCCGGGTACCCAGAACAATCCTTAAGCAATTTCTCTGGAAAACATCAAGCAAATCTTCATCCGCTTTTCGGAGCGTCCATGCTTCAGAGCCATATTTGACCACTGTCATCTTCTAATGACCACTGTCATCTGTAGCTTCTAATATTCTAATCTTGGTTTGCAGACTTATCTTCCTATTCTTCCAGACTTTTTTTAACTGTGAAAAAAACACCCTGAGCCTTGGCTATTCTATTTTTAACATCTTCACTGCTCCCACCATCTTTACTAATAATACTACCAAGGTAAGTGAACCTGCCCACCTGATCAATCTTTTCATTACCCAACGTCACCTTTTCATCTTCACTTATTCCTAGCCTTAGTGACTTAGTCTTCCTAACATTAATTTTCAAACCAATACTAGCACCCTGAACTCGCAAAACCTCTAAAACTTCATTCATTTTGCTCACACTTTCATCTAGGATGCTTAAATAATCAGCATAATCCAAGTCCAGGAGACTTTTTCCTCCCCATTTGATTCCGTGGTCTCCCATTGCCTTTCCTGTGCTCCTTAAAACAAAGTCCATCAAAATAATCCATATAAAGGGGGATAGAACACAACCCTGCTTAACTCCTGATTTAATACAAAACCAGCTGCTAACCTCATTTCCTACCTTAACCGCAGCAATGTTATTCTTGTATATAACACTAATCACTTTAATGTATTTGTCTGGTATACCATACAAGGATAAAACCTTTACTAAAGCTACTCTATCAACAGAATCGAACGCTTGCTCATAATCTATAAAACTGAGGACCAAAGGTGTTTGAAAACTTAGGCACTTCTCAATTATTAGCCTAAGAGTGAAAATTTGGTCAACACATCATCTACCTTTTCTAAAACCGCACTGCTCTTCTCTTAAAACTTTGTCTACGGCATCTCTCAGTCTAAAAAGTATCATATTACTAAGCAATTTGCTACCTACAGAGACCAGACTAATGCCTCGATAATTACCACACTCACTTTTATCACCTTTCTTATAAAGTGGCTTAATTAAGGTTTTCCTAAAATCGTTAGGTACTTCCCCTTTTTCAAAAATCATACTCATAATCTTCAATAACTTATTTCTAACCTCAGAGCCACCATATTTAAGAAACTCATTTACCACCCTATCAGCACCTGGAGCCTTATTATTCTTTAATCCTTTTAGTACTGTTGCTAATTCCTCCTCACAAAACAAATCTTCCTTCACATCCAAGGTATCACAAACTTTTTCATTTTCCTCTATATTTTTTCCTGCAACTCTATCTCGGTTAAGCAAGTTCTCAAAATGTTCGGCCCATCTCGCTTTAGCTTTTTCCTTATCGCTAATTGCCACCCCATTCCTATCTTTAACTGGGACAAGTCCGGATTGACTACTACCTCTCAATTTGTTAACGTGCCAGCACAATATTTTACTATTATGCCGTCTAGCTGCATCTTCTAAATCCTCGGCAATTTTATCCATGGCCTCCACTTCACACCTCCTTAGTTCATATTTCAATGCTTTCTCCACTTTCTTTACATTTCTTTTGTTTTCATGCGATCTATCACTCAGATAACTCTTGTACAAGTCCTTTCTCCTTTCTATTAAACATAAAGCTTTTTCACTAATATTCTTAGCTGCAGTTCTAGCTTTCTTCCCTAATACACCTTCAGCAACTTCACAAATTGTTTTTCTAAAATTATTCCAACCATCTTCCACATTATCAAATTTTAAACTCTCAAGTTTAGTATTCAACTGTTCCTGGAAAGTTTCTCTCAAATTCTCATCCTGGAGTCTACTAACATCATAACTTCCCGGGAGGTAATTACCCTTCCGATATTTCAGCTTTAAATTAACCCTTGACACTACTAGATGGTGATCTTTACTTTTAACATCAATAACAGCACTCCTATATACCCTAGTATCTTGCATTGATCCTGCCAGTCTTCGGTTCACTATAACATAATCAATAAGGTTTGCTGTCTTACCATCACGTTTTTACCATGTTAGCTTATGAGCCATTTTATGACCAAACACCGTATTGGTTATAACTAGATTGTTATGCCTACAAAATTGCAAAAGTCTGTATCCATTACTGTTTTCTTTTCCTACACCAAATTTACCTAAGCTGGGATACCATCTATCCTTATTTCTACCAACCTGGGCGTTAAAATCTCCCAGTAATAACATCATATTTCTACCTGGGACCTTGTCTATTTGCTCCTGTAACTGTAAGTAAAATTCATCTGAGTCACTAGTATCTCCATCAGTCGGTTCTACAGGGGCGTATATTACTATAACTGATACCCTGAACTTTCTAGTCATAAAATGAGCAATTAGTATTCTATTATTAATACCTTCCCAGCCTAAACAAGACTTAGCAGATTCGTTATTCATCATGAGCCCTACTCCCTGTCTATGTACCCCATCCTTCCTGCCTGAGTAAACAAATTCTGTATCACCTACTTTCATGCTTCCTACCCCTGGGATATGAGTTTCTGAAACTCCTAATAAATCCAGTTCGAATCGTCTGAATTCGTCAGTCAAAATGTCGATACGATAGTCATTTTTTAATGTTGTAACATTCCAAGTTCCAATTTTCATGTTCTTTAAATCATTGAAATTATTTTCGCCTCAGGAAAAGCAATGATCCCGGATACCAGTGCAGGACGGGGATCACATATCTTCTCAAGTCTACACCGAAGTGCTTAAGCCGGCTTAGAACCGGACAGCAAGAAGTCCCTGGGACCTCCATGAATGGAGGCTTTGTGCAATCCTGGGCCCATCTTGGTCACAACATGGTTTTCAGCACTTGGCGATGCTCTTCTATCAACAAGAGTCGAAATCCTGCACAGACAATCTCAAGCCTATTACCTCCGACTCATTATATATTCATGCCTACAAATATTATGCTACTACAGGGAGGCAACCCGTAATAGATAAATTAGCTAGGAAGAGGTTTAATGATTAAATATTAATCATTAAAAAACTTTTTTTCAAATAAATGTAAAAAGTGGCATCGAAACTAAAAACGGATAGAAATTACACCAACAAGTGAGAGAGTTTCCCTCTCCCCTAACACCACTCTTCTTGTTAAAGTTTCACTTTTTGCCCCAAATACCTTAAGAACGACTAGTCAAACAGAAGGGCAATTGAAATCGGATAAAAAGTATTTTTCACAATACCTCAAAAATGCTAGATCTTGTTGATTATCGTGTTTTATAAACACTAAAAACATTTTTGCTCTCTTTGGGCAAAATTGCTGTTTTTCACTGAACAATTATGGAAAACGCCACTTTGCTGCGGCACAACCTCTATTGCAACTTATAAAAGCCATAAAAACTTCGAGTTTCCGCTCAAAAGAACCTTTTATTGATACTCGAGGACGTTTCAGTGCTATTTTCCCTTGGGAAACAAAGCAAACAAATCAGTAAACCCAAATCTGTGATTAAACTCAGCAAAAAAAAAAAAAAAAAATACAAAATATATTTTTTTATAGATAGGGGTTTTAAACCTCTCTTATAGGGCTCTTGAAAATTAATCAAATTTTCACGGCCTCGTAACTTCTACCAGGTAATTTTAATTAATTTTACATATCTGGAATTATCATAATAAGCCGATTTACTTTATGTATATGTTGCTATCAACGATCTTTATTTCACGGTTTTGGTTGCTATTAGCACGAGTAACTCGTATCTTTCAGTTCATTACTACGAACTGTTCGTTTATCTCTATTACGTAGCTCAGCCAGGTACTGTGAATAATATTTGAGCTGTTTCACCTGCATACTCACTTTCGAGAATAAAATCTTCGTACTAGAAAAGTAGGAGCTCTGAGAGAATTTTTTTTGGTTTATTATTGTTCTGGACTATTGAATTATTGCTAATGGTGGCCCACAAACCCGTTCTGGTACACCAAAAATGTTTTGTGACCAGGAATCATATAGCCTCAAATAAATTTAAACAATGGAAAATAAGCGGCCTAAGTCACTAAAAGGAGGAAATAATGAAAATACAAAGGAGGTAATTGAGAAAGAAAAGAAAAAAAATTAAAAATCTCCTGTCTATTTTTTATTCAAACATACTAAAACGGCACGAGAAGGCTTTTAATATACCAGCTAACCTTAGTAATGAATAAATTCAAGTGAGAAAACTTTTATAATTTGAACTAAATTTCAAAAAAACTGTCGATAAAATAATCATGCTGCTTAGTCTCTTCATCACCACAACCACAAGTTGAGTTTTAACCAAAAATGAATCCAATTTGCAATAACTAGGGACTACTTGTGTTAATTTACAGATAGGAGAAGTTTATAAAATTTGGAAGATAATGGTAAGTAAAAAAAAAAAAAAAATGGGCACAGTACTTAAAAAAAAATGGGCGCAGTAATCATACTACAATATGCAAGGGCTGTTGTGCAACATTTTCCGAATTACAATTACAGTATTTAGAATGAATGAATGAATTACCAAGTAAATGAGCTTTGAGATGTCCCACATTTATACGACACTTAGCTAAGGGGCATTGCATTACTGTACACTTAGCATAGAAACTACTTAATGTAAACACAAGGAACATTAAAATACCTTAATCCTTGATATCTTAAAATATCAAATCTTAAAATTCCCTTGTTCTATTCAAGATTTCACTACTAATGTTGAAGCATTTAAAACTCGGAATTAGTCTCATATCTGCGGGAAAGAAACATCATATTCACTTAGCTCAAAATTCATCACAAACCGCTCAAGTGTATGTAGAGGACACTCGTAAAACACACGCTTAAAGTTTTAAGCACAAACAGAGCACAAGACTTAGATAAAGCACAAAGGGCTGTCTATCCAACCGATTCTGTGCATAAAACATTTTGATTGTGAGTATCCTGTAATAAATTGGGCAAGAATGTGAACCATATCAAATTTCAGAGTTGTCAGCATACTAATTGTAAAGACTAAAAGACAAACTACAAACTGACTATTTAAAATTAGTAAAAAATTTTGTATAAAGAACCTTTTGAGTAAAGTGAAACAATGATCTACATAAAATTATGATACTATAGCATATATATGATCTATAGCATATTTATAAATAGGAAACAAATGCTATTTCGGTTCTCACCGCTTATATGGTTGATGTTTTTCGTAAGGCCTAAATATGGCTGTGCTTACCAAAACATTCATGGTAATTTACGATAAGTAAACATTACGTTTAGGGTTGTGTGCATTTGGAGGGTCTTTTCGTCATTTCCCAGCATATGTGTTAAGAGTATTAGGTATGTTTCAAGTGGTTGTTTCTCCGAGAATAGACAGTGAAAATTTGACGAAGCTGCGTCTAAGGATTTTTGGAAGCAGCTTGTCAACCATGCTATCAAATAAAACTCTCCCTTAAATGTTCAGTCTGATTACACTTTAAAAGAAAATACCCCATCCGTTTCCCCAGAACCTAATATAGTGAACAAGTTCGCAGTCCATCGTTTATATGGGAATAGTCCATCTGGAAAACATATTATCCACAGCGGTAGAGCTTTCGTCAATGAAAAATTGCAGAACTATCTTTTTTTCATTGTGAACATATCCTTGATGTTTTGGGTTGTGATATCTTAGGCTCTATGCTCATTAGAGTATATTTCTTACGAACATCACTCTGATTTTTAGTTCTGATTTCAATTCGTCTATGATAGCAATTTTAAACTGAGGCTTACATAAATTATACTTTATTATGGTTAAATATTTTTCTGTGGTCTTGTAATTTGATATGTTAAGTTTGTCGTTTTTAGATTGTAGATTTTATAGTCTTTATTGTCCCATTGCCACTTCAGGAATTACTCAATTTCAATTTTTCCTTTTCCCGAAATTTATGTAGAGGCGATGCAATAATTATCTTTATTATGGTATTTTGATTTGTTTTTATTGTTCCCTCAAATCTTATGTTCTAATATTACTAATTGAAACGTCTAATCTTTATTTAATATTCATTACTGACTCTTCATGTATTTGTCATCCTCTAAAGTCACAGCTAATCTCTTCTGCCCCCATATTTGGGAGATAAATTTCTGTTGTTCTTCGTACTCGATGGGATTGCCAATTTTAGTTTCTATCTCTGAAACTTCAGGCAAATTTGATGAAGTATTTCAAATACATCTCCAGGAAATGTACTTATTCAGTAAATGCCAACTTGTTTAATGTTTCTGAAGTAAATTTGGGTAGTGTTTTACAAAGCGGTAAACACGCGACAATTGTATTGAAAATCAGAAAGGATAAAACCCGGTACTTATACGAGACGCTGTACAAAGAAAGGCATTACAAAGGGTTTCTCACTCCGGGAACTATATTTAAACTTTAGTTGTGTGGGGTTTAGGAGGACGAAAAGGTACTTAAGTTGGGTTGATTAGGTTAAGTCACGTATTTAATATATGCTCTGCTTTACCCCACCCCACCCCCCTAATGTGCAAATATATAGCCCAAATTTGTTTCTGAACTATTATATTTTCATCCTATTTTGTTTTATTTCATTTGCGTTAACGAAACTTCACTTTTCGCGCACTTACCGCTTTGTAAAGTACCTAAATTAAAAAGTACCCAAATTTGCAAGTTTGCACCCCCGGTGTGTTTCACCAAATTTAGATATTAGTTTTTCTTTCTACTTTGTTAAATCACAATTAAGGGCCTGGCTATGAAAAAATAAAAGCACAACCATATTCAGTTACAATGGACTGTTTCAGGTTTAACAGTGGTTACTTATTGGTTTAGTAGGCGAATAAAACTTGTGAGCGCAAGAACCGTAAAAATTTGAACCTGTTTCTGATTGGTTGATTGTTTCTAATGTACCCATCAGAAGTAATTTTATGTTCTTATTAAATAGAGAAAAACAAGTTTTTTTCGGCTGAAAGTAAGGAGCAACATTAAAACTTAAAACAAGCAGAAATTACTAGGGATTTGAGGGGATTGCCCCTTCCGAACAAGCTCGGTGTTTACGCTCAAGTTTGCTAAACTCGCTTTAAATAAGCTAAAACGAAAAAGTTTCAAAAAAAGCTATATCTCAAGCTTTTAAATATTTTACTGTTAAGTTTTCAGAATTTTTAGTAATGTTTTATCGTAACGTTCCTTTATTTGAAAAGAAAAAAAAAACAAGTTTTTTTCTAACTGAAAGTAAGGAACAATGTTAAAACTTAAAAGGAACAGAAATTATTCCGTATATGAAAGGGGCTGTCCCCTCCTCAACGCCTCGCTCTTTACGCTAAAGTTTTTTATTGTTTAAAAAATAGAGTTGTGAGAAAGCCAAACTTTAGCGTAAAGACCGGGGCGTTGAGGAGGGGACAGCCACTTTCATATACGGAATAATTTCTGTTCGTTTTATGTTTTAAGGTCGTTCCTTACTTTCAGTGAAAAAAAAACTTGTTTTTTTTTATTTAATTTTTGAACGGTTTTGAATTAATGCAGGTTTTGATTATGGCTCACCGTATATGAATAATTAAAAATAAATTTGCATATTAAGTTTACTTTTATTTGGTTAAATGCCTTTCTCGAAACTTGTTTAATTTTATTTACGAACGTTTTTATTAGTAATAAATATACTTAGCTTACGAATTAACTTACGTAACGAACTTCTATATTCATAGATTTTTAATACGTATATTATGGGGCTCGCCCCCTAGTCAATGCACTCTTTAAGCTAAAGTTCAAATTTTGTTCCAGTTCTTTAAAAATGACCCCTTAATCACAAAGGCCGTTAATTAGAATAAATAGCTCTTATGAAAGTACTAAAAAATCTTTGGCTTAAAGAGCGAGGTATTGACAAGGGGGTGATCCCAATCATATACGTAATATTTTCTCTTCGTTTTAAGTTTTGATGTTGCTCCTTACTTGGAAAAACTTGTTTTTTTTTATTGAATTTATGATCTTTTTCTTTAATAATGCTGGGAAATCCGGCTCCCCCTTCATAACAATGTCCCTTCTCTCATGAAAACATCCTTCATGGAAAAGTCCTCCCATATAAACCCCGACCCACCCACGCCCCCCCCCCACCTACCAGAAAAAATCCCCCCTGAAAACGTCTGTATACTTCCCAATAACCAATACTATATGTTAACATTGGGTAAAGTTCTTAACTTTCAGCCCTCCCCCCGAGGATTTCGGGAGATTAAGTCATCTTAAAAGACATATTTATCATATTTTCGACCATGCTGAACAATATGGCTATCTCAAATTTTGATCGGGTGACTTTGGGAAAAAAATAAGCGTGGGAGGGGGCCTAGTTGCCCTCCATTTTTTGTCATTAAAAATGGGAACTAGAACTTTTAATTTCCGTTCCAATGAGCCCTCCCACGATATTCTAGGACCACTGGGTCGATACGATTACCCCTGGGAAAAAAACAAACAAAAACAAATAAACACGCATCCGTGATCTTTCTTCTGACAAAAAATACAAAATTCCACATTTTTGTACGATAGGAGCTTGAAACCTCTACAGTAGGGTTCTCTGATACGCTGAATATGATGGTGTGATTTTCATTAAGATTCTATAGCTTTTAGGGGGTCTTTCCTCCGTTTTTCTAAAATCAGCCAAATTTTCTCAGGCGCGTAACTTTTGATAGGTAAGATTAAACTTGATAAAGCTTATATATTTGAAATCAGCATTAAAACCTAATACTTTTGATGTATCTATTGGTATCAAAATTTAGTTTTTTAAATTTTTGGTTACCATTGAGCCGCGTCGCTCATTACTTACAGTTCGTTACCACGAACTGTTTGATTGAATGGATTTTTCATCCAATTGTCACTACTATTATTAGGTACAAGCTTCCTTTTTACTTCTAATTTATAGTTACTTTTTTGTGAGAGGTGAAGGGGAATAATTCTTTAGATAATGTGTTAAAAAATAGTTTGCAACTTGGTGTTTTCCATTAGAACACAATTTTGATACATAAATTAGAAAATCTCCTCTCCTCACCAAATCTTGTAATTTGGACCCATTCAAATTAGAAGTCGCTTTATGATTTATCTTACGTAATTTAATAGCATCAGTGTGATAATACAATAATAGCATTGTCTTTCTGATACCATTTTAATCCATCCAAATTTTTTGGGAGGGAAAGGGCCACATTATCCTGAGATCTGACGTTGGCATAAAATTGATCAACTGTTGCTTTTTTTCTGAGTCTTTCCCCTCCATGTTAAACTCGATTTTTTATGCTAAGACAATAAAATTTAAAAAAAATTTAAATAAAATTTAAAATATCTCTTTTCAATATTTTACTGTTATTTTTTTTTTCATGTCTTTATTTTTCCAAGTTATTTCAGCCTTAGTAATGTGTAATCGTAGCGTTCCTTTTTATGATTAAATAAAAAAAAAAAGTTTTTTTAACTGAAAGTAAGGAACGACGTTAAAACTTAAAACGAACAGAAATTATTCCTTATATGAAAGGGGCTGTCCTCTCCTTAACGCCTCGCTCTTTACGCTAAAGTTTTTTGTTGTTTAAAAAAATAGAGCTGTGAGAAAGTCAAACTTTAGTAAATGCAGGTTTTGATTTTGGCTCACCGTACATGAATAATTAAAACAAAATTTGAATATTAATTTTATTTTTATTTGGTTAAATGGCTTTCTTGAAACTTGTTAAATTTTATTTACGAACGTTTTTATTAGTAGCAAATATACTCAACTTACGAATTGACTTACGTAACGAACTTCTATATTCATATATTTTTAATACGTATATTAGGGGGTTCGCCCCCTAGTCAATACCTTGCTCTTTAAGCGAAAGTTCGAGTTTTGTTCCATTTCTTTAAAAATGACCGCTTAATCACAAAGGTCGTTAATTAGAATAAATAGCTCTTATGAAAGTACTAAAAAATTGACTAGGGGGTGAACCAAATCATATATGTAATATTTTCTGTTCGTTTTAAGTTTTGATGTTGCTGCTGTTGCAGTTGAAGAACTTGTTTTTTTTTATATTTAATTTCTGATCTTTTTTCAAATACTGCTGGGATGTCCGGCATTCCCTTCATAGCAATGTCCCTTCCCCCATGAAAACTTCCTTCATGGAAAGACCCTCCCACATAACCTCCCACCAACCCCCCCCCCCCCTCCTAAATACCAGAAAAAAGTCTCCCCTGAAAACGTCTGTACACTTCCCAATAACCAATACTATATGTTAACATTGGGTAAAGTTCATAACTTTCAGCCCTCCCCCTGGGAGGTTCGAGGTATTAAGTTATCCTAAAAGACATACTTATAATATTTTCGAACATGCTGAACAAAATGGCTACCTCAAAATTTTGATCGGGTGACTTTGGGGAAAAAATGAGCGTGGGAGGGGGCCTAGTTGCCCTCCATTTTTTTGGTCACTTAAAAAGGGCACTAGAACTTTTAATTTCCATTCCAATGAGCCCTCCCACGATATTCTAGGACCACTGGGTCGATACGATCACCCCTGGGGAAAAAAAAACAAACAAATAAATAAACCCGCACCCGTGATCTTTCTTCTGGCAAAAAATGCAAAATTCCACATTTTTGTAGATAGGAGCTTGAAATCTCTACGGTAGGGTTCTCTAATACGCTGAATATGATGGTGTGATTTTCATTAAGGTTCTATAACTTTTAGGGGGTTTTTCCCCCTTTTTTCGAAAATCAGCCAAATTTTCTCAGGCGCCGAACTTTTGATGGGTAGGACTAAACTTGATGAAACTTATATATTTGAAATCAGCATTAAAATCTAATTCTTTTGATGTATCTATTTGTATCAAAATACCGTTTTCTAGAGTTTCGGTTACCATTGAGCCTTGTCGCTCCTTACTTACAGTTCGTTACCACGAACTGTTTGATTGAATGAGTTTTCAATCCCGTTATTACTACTATAATTAATCACTAGCTACCGTTTTGCTCCTAATTATAGTCAATTTTTGTGGGAGGGGCTACTAATTCCTTAGATATGGTCTTAGCTAATAGGTAGTTATCAGACATTGTTTCTTTGATATAAATTTCAATATATATTAATTGAAAGATGCCCTCTCCTTGCCAAACCTTGTAATTTCGACCCAATAAAATCAAAATCCGATTTGTGATTACTATTACACAATTTAATAGTATCAGTTTGAAAACATTAGTGTGAAATTAAAGCTTCAATGGACGGTTGTTATAGCATATTGTTACAGTTTAATGTTAGAGGTGGACTTTCTCCGAGAATTTAAAATTAAGTACTTTTCTTGAATATTTCGATGAACCAGATTTTTATCAAATTTTTCATTGGTATTTAGACTTGTCTTATAAAAATTGCTAAATTCTTTTGGAATATGGATGAGTTGGCGACCAGTTTGTATTTTCCCCTTCACCTCTCACAAAAAAGTAACTATAAATTAGACGGAATTCCGTTATTTCAACGGAATTAAGCTTTGAATTCCGTTTTTTCAAGGGTTTTGGGAATCATAAACATGTTTTTTTTAGGGATACACCTAATACTAAATTTATTTCAGACGCAACCATTTCGGACGAGTATATAGATTAGTTATTTGCATAGTAATTTAGGTGCCACCGGCACCTAAATTTGCATAGTACCACGGGCATATGACCTAGAGAGAACGGCATCATTTTGTACAATTTTCCTGGAATGATCGCTAAACTAAAATCCAAACTCACTGATTTAGCAGCAACAATCCAAAGATTAATCCTAAGCCTTTTGGCTGTAATTTACACACTTAACAGATCAAATTGTCACATAATCCCGAATTTCTCAGCATGAATGAGATTCATTAGTGTTTCTCCCATTCATTTCGGAACAAAGTCGAAACTAAGACTGGCCCTTCTTTTTCCCTGGAAACTTCGCTTAGAGAGTGGTTGCTGCGTCGCCTGTAATAAGAAACAGAATACCTTATTCATACCTGGTTATTGAATAGTCGCAAATTTGGTTGAAAAATTTTTCTTTGGGCATAAATGCATCTATCATATTTTATTTGTTTTGGCTAGGCCTGTATAAAACACAATCCGTTAATACGTAAGCAGAAGCAGTTGAAACTTTTTGTAAAAACTAACAATATTGCAATAAATGAACACTAATATTTTTCTCGTTTTACTATAAAGTCTAGCAAAAATAAAATAGAAAACAAAATATGAATGACGTACTTATGCCTTTTCTAGGATAGAAATAAACACATATAACACATAAAATGAAACAATCTTTTCTGCAATTTTAGAAAGACGCTAGAGCTTCCAATTGCCCGTTACCGATATTACAGCACCATTGGCTCAATACGACCAACTCTGGGAAGAAAAAAAACAAAAAAAAAACATGCAAATAAACACACTTCCATGGTTAGTCTACTCGGAAAACCAAAATTTTGTATTTTGCTAGATGGGGGTTGGAAAACAAGGAAACTTAGTTCTCTCATATGACGAATTTGAAGTTGTGCTTTTCGAGAAGATCACTCAACTTTTGGGGTCTTAAGAGTTTCAGCTTTTAATGGTACTAGCCGCTCCTTATTTACAATTCATTACCCTGAATTGTTTGACTATCATAAAATTCTATTAAGCTAGTGGTTTCAGACTATTGGGAGTCTTAGATTAAATTTTTGTTATATTAAGCAATATTTATATATAATATATGCTATAAATTCCAACCTATAATCTTAATTTCAGATGTCAGGTGAGGCGGAATAGCGCTAGTAGTATATTATGTTCAAGGTTTGTAGCATTGCAGTATGTATGTCATGTTATATTATGCATACATATTATAGGAATATATATGTATATATTATTATTATATTTTTTGTTATATTGGCACTTGTGAATTAAACGAAAAGCACTCAAGAATTACGCTTAGGTCAAATCTCAGAAAATCGATTTCATAGCAACAAAGACAAGTGACGGGTGATAGAAGGCATTGGACTTGTATAACTTGGACTATATATTTGCACATTCGGGGGGCAGGCGTGGGGGGGGGTAGTTTAGGTTTGGTTAGGTTATGTTAGGTTAGGGGTGCTGTCCAAGTACTTTACCCCGCCCTCCCCCTCCCTAATGTGCAAATACATAATCCAAATTATATTATTATATAAACTAAAGGCTATATGAAGGCTATATCAAACAGTTCGTTGTAACAAACTGTAAGTAAGGAGCGACCCGGCTCAATAGTAACCAAAACTTTAAAAAAAATGATTTTGATACCAAGAGATATATCAGAAGAATTGTCTTATTATGCTGATTCCAAATATAAAAATTTAGTCTTACTTATTAAGCTTAGTCTTACCCATTAAAGGTTACGAACCTGAGAAAATATGCCTGATTTTCGAAAGAAAGGGAAAGCACCCCCTAGAAATAACAGAAACTTAATGCAAATCACACCATCAGATTCAGCGTATCAGGAAACCCTAATGTAAAGGTTTCGAGCTCCTATCTGTAAAATTGTGGAATTTTGTGTTTGTTTTTTTTTGTCAGAAGAAAGATCAGGCTCAGGTTCTTTTATTTACCAACTAAATACAACTACAATATGGGTATGCCCGGCTGAGAGTCTAGCTCGTATTACCGGGCAACCAATAACAAATTAAAACAACAAAAACGTAATATGTAACTGTATTTGTACATAATCACACTCTTTTGTAAATAAATAAAAAAGAAAGAAAAATGTATGGCTTACCAAGCATCACCCCAAGCCAGTAGCCAAATGGAGAACAAACTAAAACAAAACACCAAAAATAGTGAAGTGAAGCCGTGGGGAAACCCTAACAAGAGAATGTGCCAGCGAAAAGACCATAACTGAATTAAAAAAAAAATTAAAATGATCAAACGGTTAGTAAAATAGTTTTTAAATGCCCCCGCAGTGTACTAACAGAAAGACCAATATTAAGACCCGACCCAAGCACATTCCAAAGTTTGGTTATGCAGTGCCTGAGTGAGAACCTCGATCTCTCAGAGCACACTCGGGGTTCAACATACTCAGAAGATCCCCTCGTTCCATAATGATGCTCACATTGGTTAAATAGATCCATAGCATAGAACATTTTCGATAGAATTTTAGAAAAATACTTAACACAAAACATCAATCCATGAAAAGATAATAATAATTACACTGGTAATATATTAAGGAAACAATATATACTTTTATTTGGCGATTTTGATGGTCGGGATATTGGGGAGAGGATGAAAGTTTTCAGGATATGCAGTGCTTTATTTTGCTGCCTTTGAAGTGGTGTTATATGAGTTTTAAATGTATTCAGAAAAATCAGGGGACAATAACTCAGATAAGAATGGACTAGGGCAAAATATACCGATCTCATTGCCTGAAAAGGTATAATAAACTTCAAATACCGCAATAATCCAACATTCCTTCCCAACTTCATCCGCAATTTATCAACTAGCACAGCTAAATATCTCATAGTAGTTACACGCTCTAAATAAATAGATTCATCAATGGGTAGTCTACTAAGTTCAGGTAAAGACTGGTCAGTACGAGAGAAAATCATGAATTTGGTTTTTGACATATTAACAGATAATTTATTTGCGCTAAACCAAGTTTCTATCCTCTCGAAAGCTTGCAACATATTCTTCTTAAGCGACATTTTATCAGCACCGCACACTGTGCAGGCCGTATGATCAGCGAATAGGACATTTAGCCCAAGATCTTCCAGCACCCTGTTGATGTCGTTTACATAAATAAGAAAGAGTAGAGGTCCAAGTAGGAACCCTTGAGGAACGCCGACTTGACCAGTGATACCAAGTAGTGAAGAGGTAGCATTTCCGCCATCCACAAACTGACTGCGCCCAGTTAAATATGATTCAATCAGAAAATTTGCACGTCCGCGTATACCATAATTTTCCAGTTTACGAAACAAAATTGTATGACAAATAGTATCGAACGCTTTTTTTATATCTTTAAATATAGTAGCCGGAATTTCTTTTTTATCCAAAGTGTCGTGCAAAAACTGTGTGAGTGTCAGAATCTCAGGTTCAGAGCTATGACCCTTCCTAAACCCAAATTGAAGGTCATTAAAACATCCCCTGTTGTCAAAAAACTTCACTATACGGTTTTAAAGACATCGTTAAATTACTTTTGCGAATGAATATAGGATCTAGATTGGCCTGTAGTTTGTTGGATCTTTCACGTCATCACTCTTATGCAGGGCTAAAACACGTGCAGACTTTAAGCAAGTTGGGAAACGTCCACTTGAAAAACATAAGTTGATAACATGACCCAAAAATCCTGTACCATCAGGCATTATCCGTTTTAATAGGCTTGTCGACGAGCCATCCGTACCTTTCGACAACCCAATCTTCAGTTGGTATATAACTTGCAGTAATTCTTCCGCTGACACCGGTATTAGGGAAAGAGAGCAATCCAATAGAGGCGGGATGGAAGTAGAATATGCTGAATCGGGTAAACTTCGAGTTGGTGCCTCAAGCGATGTTACCTGAGCAATATTTGCGAAGTGCTCATTTAAGACATCAACAACATTTTGCTTTCCTTTAACCATTTTCTTGTCTTTTGGTGATAATATCTCTTCCGGAAGGTTTTTCATTTTCTTTTTCCCAAGGCATTTATTAATAATCAACCAAGTCTGTTTTGGGGACCCTTCAGCATTTTGAAATTCACGAAGATAGTACGACTGCTTCGCTGGTCGTAGTAACTTTGTCAGACAATTTCTGTACTGCCGAAATTTGGCCTGATTTTCATGGTTAGGATCTGCCATGAATTTCCTGAAGAGATTATTTTTGGTATGGATAGAGGACACAACAGTAGCTGTAATCCATGGTTTCTTTGGTTTAATATAACGCCTAGCTTGCCCGCTTGATAAAGGACATGCCTTGTTAAGTACTATTTTGAACTGGTGGATGAAGTACTCAGTAGCTTTGTCCACGTCGTCACATTCTAATCAGGGACACCGGTCGACTTGGGACAGTAAACTTTTTAGTTTATCAATCGAAGCAGCGTCCAGTCTTCTTGACCTCAGAGAAGAGGGTTTAGGGGAGGGACCCGTTTGAAGGTCGCACAGGATCATAACAGGGTCAGAAGTATCTTAAACTATAACATTATAGCCCAGTGTCTCGAAATTTGTGAAAATATTGTCAACTAATGACGCTGACGACTCCATGATTTTCGTCGGGATCCGGCATGTTGGAAGCAAACCCGCGGACATACAAATCGTTACAAAGTCAACGGCAACATTATTCGAAAGCATTGAATTCACATCCCTATGTATATTACTAATATCAATATTAAAATCACCCAACATCATTAACCTACATTTTTTTTTGGGTCATCAGCGAGCTAAGTTCATCAAACTTTTCTACAAATTGTTTAGCAGCCGAACTCGGCGGCCTATATAGGGCGCAACATAATACTTT
This sequence comes from Artemia sinica, assembly GCA_027921565.1. Lineage (NCBI taxonomy): Eukaryota > Metazoa > Arthropoda > Branchiopoda > Anostraca > Artemiidae > Artemia > Artemia sinica. The sequence continues at coordinate 40,782,248 of CM051272.1, read as the reverse complement.
CGAAGGACTTAGGTCTAGCTCAATAGCAAAAAATTCAAACGACATTTCTTCATAAAGGTAATCATAATCATTCACTTCTCTTACAGGTACACTATCATTTACAAAAATAGCCAACCCTCCTCTCTGTCTACCTAATCTATTTTTAAATAACAACTTATACCCATTTATATGAGCTAGCTCAGAAGATAGCTCATTTAAAAATGTTTCACATGCACCAAAAACATCAATCTTATGGTCAGGAAGCAATAGTGAAGTGTTTTCTAAACTACTCATAAGTCCACAACAATTTAAAAAAGCAGTTCTCAGAAACTTCTTTGTTGAAGTTCTCAGAAACTTCTTTGTTGGTTTACTCATAGTTATTCCAGAAGAAAGGTATTTGTTCGTGGGTAAATTATTAATAAAATAATCATAAGTGTTTACATCCTCTCTATCAATGCATGAGAGAATCTGTGATAAATTCAAGGGTCTCCCCTCCAACTCATTCAACCTATCGTGAGTTCCACCACCATTCAAATTAAAAAATAATTACTCACCTTTATTCTCCACTTGGCGGCGGGCCGAGATAACGCAGTGGAAAAAAGTCAAACCTTTTTGAAGTTTCAAACACTGACAGTGCGGCAGTACGTTCTTGTAGAATTTCTGCAACAAAACATATACGGCAAGAAAACTGAACCAATTTTAATAAATTTAAAATTTCTCGAAAGTGTGTTTATTTGTATGTTTGTTTTTTTTTTCCTAGGGGTGATCGTATCGACCAGGTGGTCCTAGAAAATCGCAAAAGGGCTGATTAGAACAGAAATTCAAAATTCAAAGCATCCTAGATGAAAGTGTGACCAAAATCAATGAAGTTTTAGAGGTTTTGCGAGTTCAGGGTGCTAGAATAGGTTTAAAAATTAGTGTTAAAAAGACTAAGTCACTAAGGTTAGGAATAAGTGAAGATGAAAAGGTGACGTTGGGTAATGAAAAGATTGATCAGGTGGGTAGCTTCACTTACCTTGGTAGTATTATTACTAAAGATGGTGGGAGCAGTAAAGATGTTAAAAGTAGAATAGCCAAGGCTCAGGGTGTTTTCTCACAGTTAAAAAAAGTTTGGTAGAATAGGAAGATAAGTCTGCAAACCAAGATTAGAATATTAGAAGCTACAGTGATGACAGTGGTTAAATATGGCTCTGAAGCATGGGCACTCAGAAAAGAGGATGAAGATTTGCTAGATGTTTTCCAGAGAAATTGCTTAAGGATTGTTCTGGGTACCCGGCTGACTGACCGTATTTCAAACAATAGGCTATACGACAAATGTGGTTCAATACCGCTCTTCAGGGCTATAATGAAAGAAAGGTTTAGGTGGCTAGGGCACGTTGTGCAGATGAACGATGACAGATTGCCGAAGATTGTTCTTTTTGACCAGCCGTCTAGGGCTAAACGGAAAGCAGGTCGTCCTCGTCTGGGTTGGGAGGAGGCCATAAAGAAAGACTTAAAGCAAATGGGAACTTTGTGGGTGGGTGTAAAAAGGAAGGCTTTAAACAGATTGGGATGGAGAAGGAGCGTGCGTAGCTGTGTTGGCCACAGGCGGCTTGATGCTGCGGTGAGTTTTTAGTAGTAGTAGTATTAGTAGTAGTGTTCCTTTTAATCGACCAAAAAGATTGGAGGGCAACTAGGCCCCCTCCCCACCCCTTTTTCTCAAAAATCGTCCGATCAAAGTTTTAAGATAGCCATTTTGTTCATCATATTTCAAAGGAATAACTATTCCTTTGGGCTATAAGATGATCTCCCCCACAGTCCCAGAAGAAAGTTCTTTAAGTTATAAAACTTGCCCATTGTTTACGCAGTTTTGTTATTGGGATGTTTGCCTACATTTTCTGGTCGGGGTGGGGGCAAATTTTCTTCTGGGGTTTTTCACGGGGGAAATTTCCCTGGGAAGAGAAGTGTCCAGGCAGTGAACTTGTAAGGGGAAATTATACACTGGGGGAATTTGCCAGAATTCTTGTACGAAATTCTTATATATGTCTTGCTTTCTCTTTTCAGTCTTTTCTCTTTTCTGTTATGACAGCAATAAAAAAAAAAGCTTACCCGTTTTGATTAGACTATTACAGATAACTTTGTTAGCAAAATTACAAACCTTTAATGTTCAGACAAGGAGAGTATCCTATTTTTAGGCTGTTTTCTAAATACCTTCAAAATAGTGCCCTTTTGAACCACCAAAACAGCTTACAAATTTCCTCTAAAGAGATCGGTCACAGTTGTCAAGTTCTCAAATAAATCTTAGCCATTCCTCCTCAGTATCTCTTCAAATGAGTCAACGGTACTATGATCACCCCTTTATGCTATTTCAATCGGAAATTTAAGTCAGCCATAAGAAAGAAAAGTTTTCTCGCCACAAGACTTGGAACTTGAAACTGTAAAAGGTACTTGCGGGCAGGCAAAACTACACTTCGAGCTTTTCCGCTCGAAAGAGATCAAAGAAAGATCAGGCAGGCATATATCTTGAAAGTTGTTTTTTTAGGTTAGATCCAAAAAGTCTTGATGGTTTATTCATAAATAAACATGAGAACTACTTGTAAAAAATATTTTTAATCAAGAAATTTCATTCTTCTTACAGGATTAAAATTTGACTGCAGGACACAGGAGAGCCAGTCAGGTTTAAGTAGGCGGAGTTAATTGACTTCCTTTTTTTGATGGCGTTCAAAAATTAATGTAATTGGCTTATAAAATACGTCATAGAAATAAACCAATAAAAATAGACCGCACTTTTTCAAATCAGGAATAGCAATTTTTCTTTTCGTTTTGGATTTTCTAAATACTGTAAGATTATATGAAAATTTGGTAACAATTGAGATTTTGAGTGAAAAAAATGAATACAACATAACGCAGATAACTTGGCCTTTCAAGATCGAATCACATGGTTGGTTAGCAACCAAAAAAAGTTACCGGGCAACTGATACTGCAACAATCATCGGCGCCGAAGTGGACTGCAGAAACCCCTGTTTCGTTTCAAGTACAAGTAATTAAGTACAACCAAATAGAGTGTGAAAAAGGAAAATCTAGTTGGGCTATAGTAGTTGAAAGTTGTGATACAAACCAAGACATCTGATTCTTTTTTGAAGATCAGCAACTAATACCGCAGAGAAGTCATGGTTGCAATGATGGTTGCAACCTAATGGAGAATGAACCACGACCCATAATGGAAAAAAATTTAAAATATGTATTTTTATAAAAACTGCCTAGTGAGAAAATAATTCATTTGTAGTTGATTCAGAAACTGAAAATATTATTTTGATTAATCTCAATAGTAAAATGTTATTTTGAAATCAAATTTACAAGAATCTTGAAAAAGAGCCTAAAACACCACAAAATTAGCGTCGAATCGAGATGAAAAGTATACCATTAGAATTGCCGTAGTCAAAAACCAAATGCAGGATAGTGACAGCCTAACACCTTGAACGAAAAGGAAAATCACTTACATAAAATCTTTATATCTGAAATTTGTTACATAATAATCGTTTTGTTTTTTTATAAATTCGACTTGAAAACGCTATCATAACTTGCCATATGGCACCCATAAAATACACTATGGGTGCTATTTTCGGAATGGAAGGGCTGGGAGGAATGCAAAAGGCTAATATTATATTTTCCAAGGTTGAAAACCATGAGGTATATAATCCCCCTATTCTTTATTCCTCCCTCTGAGCCCCTTTAATATTTTTCATAAATCTTCTAGTGACTATCGGAACCAGTACGCTACTACAACATCGCTAAGAGCTGTTTAAGGTCTCACTTAAAAGCTAGTTTTTACACTTATCTACTTTTTATAAATTATTTTTGATAACACCGGCATAAAAAATCTTGTGACACCAAAAATGTCATTTTTTGGTGTCATATCTAAAGTGGTAAGCTAGAAAGCATTAAAAGGGCACCGTCATGATCTCCATGGTGGAAAACCTTTAACCTGGGTTGTACAATCCTCCCAGTTGTATATTCTCCCCCTTCCCCCTAGTAAGTTTAATAAATAATGGACTGACTGGCATAAGTAATAGGCTACTACAACATCCCAGAGAGTGTTTAGTGGATTTGTTTAAGACTCTTTATTATATTTATGTGTTCTTAGATAACTCCATCATAAAGTGCCTTATGGCATCAAGAATGGCTTTTTTGGTTCAATTTCTGGAATAGAAGTGCTGGGAAGCATGAAAATATTAGCATGCAAATCTACACGGTTGAAAGCCAATAACCAAAGTTTTATATCTCCAGCTTTTTAGTTTTGTCTTTTTGGCCCCTTTAGGACCTAGTAAAGGGCAAACCACATCTAATAGTAACCAAAAGCTTAAATGCGTTTTGAAAAAAAAAAATATTTCTAATGAGAAAAATTGCAGTTTGAAGCTGATTAAGAAATAGTAAATGTTGTTTCGATTTATCTTAATCGTAAAGCTTATTGCGGAAATTAATTTATAGGGATTTCAAAAAACAGTGTGACACCCCCCCCCCCGCCCAAAAATTTTTTTACCTAGAGTGTTTGCAATTATCTCCTGCTCTTTATTTCTTGTTCCACGCACCCATAGACTCAATTCAGGTGAAAATTTAACTTGATTATATAGTACAAAGATAAAAAAGATTTTTATCTACTTTAGACTTTACTCTCAAGCTCGTGAATTGAGGCCTTAAGCTTTAGCTTGTAATTGTTAAATCTTAAATCTTTTTTTGCTCACTTCTGTTTTTCGTTTTTTTACACTTTTTTTGGTAAATGATTGCAATTGTCATAAAAAGTTCGAGTCCAAAAAGTAAAATATAACGAAAGTACACTTTCCTGAAGCTTCAAATTTTTGGCACTAATGCTGCAAAAAAATCGTACAATTAATTACATGATTTATTGTAAATTATATTAACTGCAAGTCTGAACTTCATTTAGTGTCCTCTACCTTTCCAAAATCTCTATATATTTCATATAAGGACAGTATTTCATCAAAAATTGTATTTTTTATCTTTAAATTCTCAAGTGAACCGAGGATAATATACTCCTTGGACTCTTTGATAAAATTGCAGATTTCGTTGGGGAAGCTTAATAGGAATTTGAAATAATACATCTATCAAACAGTCCGTGGTAACGAACTAAGTAAGGAGCGGCCCGGCTCAATGGTGACTGAAACTCTAAAAGACTGAATTTCGATACCAATAGATACATCAAAAGAATCAGATTTTAAAGCTGATTTCAAATATATAAGTTTCATTAAGTTTAGTTTTACCAATCAAAAGTTACGCGCCTGAGAACATTTGGATGATTTTAGAAAAAAGGAGGAAAGACCCCCTAAAAATTATAAAACCTTAATGAAAATCACACCATCATATTCAGCGTACCAGAGAACCCTACTGTAGACTTTTCAAGCACCTATCTACAAAAATGTGGAATTTTGCATTTTTTGCCTGAAGAAAGATCACGGATGTGTGTTTATTTGTTTTTTTTTTGTCCCAGGGGTGATCGTATCGACCCAGTGGTCCTAAAATATCGTGGGAGGGCTCAGTGTAACGGAAATTAAAAGTTCTACTGCCCTTTTTAAGTGACCGAAAAAAATGGAGGGCAACTAGGCCCCCTCCCATGCTCATTTTTTTCCCAAAGTCACCCGATCAAAATTTTGAGATAGCCATTTTGTTCAGCATGGTCGAAAATATGATACTTATGTCTATTAGGATGACTTAATCCTCCGAAGTCCCCGGGGGGAGGGCTATAAGTTATGAACTTTACCCATTGTTAACATATAGTATTGGTTATTCGGAAGTATACAGACGTTTTCAGGGGGGGGGGATTTTTTCTGGTAGGTGGGTGGGGATCTTTCCATGAAGGAAGTTTTCATGGGGGAAGGGACATTGCTATGAAGGGGGCATCGGATTTCCCAGCATTATTAAAGAAAAAGATCAGAAATCAAATATAAAAAAAAACAAGTTTTCAACTGAAAGTAAGGAGCAACATCAAAACTTAAAACGAACAGAAAATATTACGTATATTATTGGGTTCAGCCCCTAGTCAATACCTCGCTCTTTAAGCCAAAGATTGTTTTAGTACTTTCATAAGAGCTATTTAATCTAATTAACGGCGTTAGTGATTAATGGGTCATTTTTAAAGAATTGGAACAAAATTCGAACTTTAGCTTAAAGAGCAAGGTATTGACTAGGAGGCGAACCCCCTAATATATGTATTAAAAATCTATGAATATAGAAATTCGTCAAGTAAGTTAATTCGTAAGTTACGTATATTTATTACTAATAAAAACGTTCGTAAATAAAATTAACCAAGTTTCGAGAAAGCCATTTAACCAAATAAAAGTAAAATTAATATGCAAATTTTGTTTTAATTATTCATGTACGATGAGCCAAAATGAAAACCTGCATTAATTCAAAAACGATCAAAAATTAAATAAAAAAAAAGTTTTTTTTTTAACAGAAAGTAAGGAACGACGTTAAAACTTAAAACGAACAGAAATTATTCCGTATATGAAAGGGGCTGTCCCCTCCTCAACACCTCGCTCTTTACGCTAAGGTTTGACTTTCTCACAACTCTAATTTTTCTAAACAATAAAAAACTTTAGCGTAAAGAGCGAGGCGTTATAATTTCTGTTCGTTTTAAGTTTTAACGTCGTTCCTTACTTTCTGATAATTTTTTTTTTTTTTTTTTTTTAATATGTATAGGATGTCCTATTTTAATAAAAACTCATGTGACTTCTTTAGTTTCATCACCTTGGACAAAAATCTTTGTCTAAGGTTTAGTATGTATATTTTTAAAGCCTAAACAAGCAAAAATTAATGTTAAAAAGTTTTTGTGATGGAAGTAAAGAGCGAAGATAAAACTAAAACAAAAAATATTATTGCTTCACAGTTTGCACAACATATATCTACAATGTTGGTTTAGATAAGCTGAATCGTAGTATTTCCTTGAATTTATGGAGTTTTGAAAAACATGCGCTTTACTGAAAACTGCTCTTACTTTATGTTTTCAGAGAATTAACGTTGTAGGCTAAAAATGTATATGATGAAAATGATTTCATGAAATATCAATTATTGTTTAAAACATTATAAATTACTATTTTAATTTCTACAGGGTACTTAGGGACCTTTCTATTCCTTTCCATCGCATTTTGGTTGCGTCAATTTTGGGTTTTCAGTAAAGCGGCAGTGTTTTATAATTCTGCAAGCTTAGGGAAATATTATGAATCAATTTATTTACATGAATATTGGTATATGTTTTGCATACTCTAGGAAGCAATAACATTTGTTCATTTTAAGTTCCATCCTTGTTCTTTACTTTCCTAAAAAAAACATCGTTTTGTATTATTAGTATCCATTTAAGGGAAGTAACAATACAGTTTGAAAAATTGGTGATTTATCATTATCATAATTTTAATGATTTATTAGCGATATCCTGATTCTTGGGATGATTAAAAAAAAAAGTTAGCTGGTTTTGGTAATGGCTATAAATTCCATTAAGTGATTTAAAACTGACAAAGAGAGAGATTTTGCTGAAGCTTTTTACAGTTGTATGTTTGTTTTATGTTTCTGTCTTCCTTTAGCTAAGAGCCAAAATTGTTTATTTCTTATGTATTACTTACTTACTTGTCTCAGGATACAAGCCCTTTAGCTCTTTCTAGTTCTTTAATCTAATGGGTGGTTGACTACAATGCGGTTTTCAGTTTGTGGTGCAGTGGTTTCCAACCTTTGTTTCTTCCATCTTTCCCGTTTTGTTGAAAGCCCCAAGTCACCCCAGATTTGTCTTGACTGTATTGAACTTAGTCTTAACATGCCCTCCATGGCTATTTATTTTTTAACGCTCCCTTAATTTATATCGCAATCTTTGTATATAAGCCAAAATGTGTCTGAAAATATATTCTTTTCTTTTCAGATGAAAAATATTAAAATTCCGTAATTTGAAGCTAGAGATCTAAAAACTTTGCTTGGAGGATCTCAAGCAATTCAATTCAATAGTTTAGTTTCCTCAAGGTGGAAATGAAACTTTTTCGCGAAATGCGATTGGCGAAAAAGGTGACAGACGCTCTCACGTTAGGGCAATTGCTATTTTTGAAAGCCATTGGGAGCCCAAGTTTTCAATTTTTAAGTAATGGCGGTTTTAAATTATTTCATTTATCTTAGATGGACCAAAACTACTTAATATTGGGTTCTCTTCAAACCTAGTAATGCTTTGTAAGGGTGCCCATCACTCATCGGAATTAACTTAAACACTCCTTAGTGCTAGCTTATCCCCTCGCCCCTTCAAGTGTATTTCCTGTAGAAGAGAAATTTCAAGGTAAACAATTTTTAAGTTCATGCTTTCTGTACAATAATGCCTTTTAGATTCGGCTAAATCAAAAAGGATATATCTAATTGCTTCACTAATCGACTCATTGGGGTAATGAAGAAGGATTTATTGAAAAAAAAAACAAAACATATCAACAAAAATTATTGCTGCCTCCCCTAAAAAGCAAAGCTTGTCCGTAAATTCAGTTTACGGAATTAAAAATTCAGTTTACTTCAAAACCTTACTAAATTATAATTAATGTGCTATGAAATACAAGGATTACACTGTTGTTTATTTATTTAGAAACCTCTTAAGAAGTCAGCAGCTAACGGCTTATTTTTTAGACTTTGCATTCAATTCAAAACCTTTGTCTTCGTTTTAAGGCTCTTGAAGACAGCATCTTGTCCCGTTTTGAAAATAGAAACTTATCAGTCTATCAAAACCTGTCAAGAACAATCAAGAATTTTCATTCAAACTACAAGCGGAAACTATGGGCCAGAGTCAATATTCATTCCAACTCAACTTTCATTCCAACTGCAAGTGGAAACTATGGGCCAGAGCTAATATTCATTCCAACTCAACTTTCATTCCAACTGCAAGTGGAAACTATGGACCAGAGCCAATATTCATTCCAACTCAACTTTCTTTCCAACTGCAAGTAGAAAGCATGGACCAGAGTCAATATTCATTCAAACTCAACTTTGACTTCAACTGCAAGCGGGAACTATGGGCCAGAGTCAATATTCATTCCAGCTCAACTTTAATTCCAACTGCAAGCGGTGATTATGGGCCTGAGTTAATACTCATTCCAACTCAACTTCCATTCCCACTGCAAGCGGAAACTATGGACCAGAGTCAACTCAACTTTCATTCCAACTGCAAGTGGAAACTATGGACCAGAGTCATTATTCATTCCAACTCAACTTTCATTCCAACTGCAAGCGGAAACTATGGCCAGAGTCAATATTCATTCCACCTCAACTTTTATTCCAACTGCAAATAGAAACTACAAGCCAGAGTAAATATATCTTTAAACTCTGAATCCATTTCCAATACCGTGTTTTAAAACAAATTTTTATTTTCTTAATTTTTAAATTCAGCTCTTTTTTTATATCTAATATCAGTTGTTAATTATTTTCGTGTCATTTATGTCTTTGATCACATCAAAGTAATTCCAACTTTCAAAAGAGTCTACTATAGAATGCTTCGATGTAATATATCATAAAAAATGGCAATAAAGTAAGATCTAAAATGGGAGCATCAAAGAGCTAGTTGAGGCGCAATAAATTCTTTCGACACCGAACAAAATTCCACAGCGTTCAGTTGCTATCACATCCCATTCATTTTGTATCAAATAAACGAAGTGAATAATTCATTATAATTTATGTTATCGATCATATGTTATAATATTAATTGTTAATATAATGATTATTTATAATATTTTTAAATGTTAGTGCCAATTTATATTAATTAATTATTATTGTTTAATAATGATTTTTGATTTTAATATAATTATTGTTCATGCGATTGATCATACGTTGATTTTTTTTTAATCTAAGTTCTAAGCAGGAGTCGTAATTAACTAGAAATTAATTTAGAAAACCTTTTCCACAAAAAAAGTTTTTCAAAGAAAAGTAAAGAGCTCCTTTTAGCCGAAAATGAACAGAAATAAATTCAAATTATCTTCCAAGCGTAAAACAACCACAAATCACTATCAATAAATAAATGAATCTCAAAACGAAGAGTAATTACAATAAATAGCCCAGTCAAACTAAAAAAAATAACATTAGTAGAGTTGATAATGCCCATGCCTTCTCAAGGCTAGAGCGTAATTTGCACTTTACTGAAAAAACAAATGAACATGGATTGTCAGTTTAATATACATATACTGATTTTTATTACTTAAAGTCTTAATATTTGCTTTATTTGTTAAAGTAAATAGGTGAAAACGTGTAAAATGTATTTTGTTTTCAGTAAAGCGCAAATTATGTTCTGGTCTTGAGACGGTATGAGACATGGAGTTTGTCTGCCCTACTATTGTTAACTTTTGCTCTTTAATCAATACTAATCTTGACAATCGCAGACACTGTGTATTCGCTAGAGCGGTGTGCTTGCCCTAGATTTCCTTAGAATTTACAGGAAAAGAACAGTTCAACTTCAAATTGTTATTTTTCACTTCATTTAACTATAAACATAAAATCTTCTACACTAAAGAGAAAACATAAACAAAGTTCGATTTAGTGTCATCTCCAGCACTTCATTAAACGTAGCATTGGTTTTGTCTTGAAACGAACCAGAGCTTTCGGTATGCTGACAGTTGATGAAGTTCTATCTTCATTTTTCAACCAGTAGCTGACTCGAATAAGTGAGACTAGGAGGAAATTTTCGAGACTATTTCAGATGTCTGTTTTGATTAATTTCAGGAGACTAAACAAAGGCTCAGCTGGTACACAGCTAAAAGGTAACGAGAAGATCATAAATATTTCCGGGTGCTTTATTTCGCCGTTGCAAGTCTTCAGACCAATTGTCTTCATTCAGTACTGCTCAACTGATAGATCTTAAACTTGGGCATCTCCCAATTGAAGCCCAGTGATATCATTCATTACTTGTGACCTCCATTCTGCATCCGTCTTCTGGAGGCAACACTTTTTCTGTTAGAAATGGAAATCTTGCAGATAGTGGCCTTGGAGATTTTGGCTTCAAATTTATAGTATTGCTTTTTTCAACCAAAGCTCTAATATCATAAATTTCATCTTCAAACTTGAAACGGTCTTAGACCTGCTTGATTAGGACTATATAGTATTTTCGACAAGTTTAGTAAAAAGAGATCAATTTTATCACTTGGCTCTTGAGCATTTTCGAGTTCTAACACTGAATTGGTTACAGCTCTTCCCACATATGTCAGTTTCAAAGGCAGGTTCTCACTTGAAAGGTAAGCATCCAATTTGGTATAACGAACCGACCCTGCAAATATAGTCTAGTTCTTTGAAACTAGATACAACATAATTCACAAGTTTTCTGACACTGGCCTCTAGGAAGGGAAGAAATGGGAGCTCAGATTTAAAAACAATGCTGAAATTGTTGGAGAGGCCGAGAGAGTAGTCCATGAATTCAAGGTATGACTTTGTCAACTTGCTATTTAATGTCGACAAGGTAATGTAATTGGTTGCAGTTGGGTTGTCAAGCACGGTTTCTATGAAAATTTGAATAAGAGCAACACAATGCTCAATAATCCGCTTTGCGCAGGCCTGAAGGGTCAACCAACGTGTCTGATCTGTTGTAATGTTTCGATGTGTTTTGTGTTGAAATAGCTCCTGAAATTTAGCATACGTATCTCGCCTGGAAGCACTTCTGGAAAAGTTGACATAGATATTTTCTGCCAAGTCTTCTAGTGTCTTGGGAAGGGACAAGCACGGATAGGATGAACATAAGTGAATAAGATGGCATGAGCATTTCACTTTCAAGATATGGGGCACCATGGCTTTCATTAGCGTTGAAGCAGATCTTTTGCCCCTAAATATGACATTAGTAGTATCTGCACAAAAGCCAACAATATTTCGCCAGAAAAATGAGTTTTTCAATGACTTGTATGACGCAGTTAGTCAAACCCTCAGCCGGTCCATCAGTACACTTAAACATGTCCAAAACTTCGACATGAAGTTTTCTTCCCCATTATAAAAATACTACAGTGATAGTTCGTTGCTTATCAACAGTACAATAAGTGGTTTCATCAATTATCCCAGAGGAAAAAGAAGTTTTGCACAACTCAACTAACTAGTTGTGTAGTACCAAAGAAAAATTCCGTCGCAAAATGTTTGTAGCTTTCTGTTCACCCGAAGCGGCCCCTGCCAGGGCTTGGTCTTATGGAAATAATTTTCTTAGGAGAGAGATCAAGCTGTCTGCAAGACGTAATGACAGATTATGTTTTTTTAAGGCGTATAAATTGTTTTTTTTTCTAAATTTAAAAAATGTATTTCTAAATCTTTGAAACCTCATAAATTAGGATTGAGCAAAGTTGTGAAGCTAAAACATTTTTCTTGTACTTCATTTAATCAGAAGATCTATTTTGCAAGGTTTCACTTCTATAATACAAAGATTTCGTAAAGGTCACCAAAAATCACTGCCCTATAGAGGGAGAAGGAGTGGAGGTAGGTACTTCAAAATACCTTCACGGGACATACTACAGTCTGTAAACCCATCCCTGAAAGTTTCATTTTCTTAACCTATCCCCTGTCCAAGACAGCAAAAAGTAGGTAAACTAGAATTTTACCATCTTGTGATCCCTACTGTGTACAGATTAAGGATCAGATTTGTTTCCACAGTCTTAAAGCAAGCAATGCTAAGGTCACTTGCTTCTATTCTGCAATCGCTGCAGAGCCTAATCAATACTCCCTTATGTCAGTAGTTTACACCAATCAAAACCATTGCTTAAAAATAAAATAAATACTAAGCTACCTAAGTAATATCCCACGGTTTAGCTTTTTGAAATTTCGGTAATTTCAGCAACGTAAGCAAGTGCTGTTTAATAATGTTTTTTAAAAACTGAGCATTCCCAATCTTTGAGAAATTTTCAACCTTTCGTTTGAAAAAATCAAACTTTCCCCTAATATTCAAGAAAATCTTAACTTTTTACCCCAGATTCACCTGAATCCCTGGATTCAAAATAAGTTCCCCTAAAAGAAGTGATTTCCCCCTAAAATAGGATAATCTCCCTAGAAGTGGAAGCCCTGATTATTAGTATAGTTGGATGGTGAAGAGTCATCAGAAGATGAAAAAAATTGTTCGAAGGAGAGTGTGATGTTTAAAAATCGCAATACTGTCGGTGCACTTCAAGTTGTAATACATTACCATTTGCATTGTAACGGTGGAAAATTCAGGAAAATTTTTGCTGAACACCCCCATTATCTCACCCGCATTTTCCCAGAAAATTTATTTCTACAAGGCTTGTCTATACTCTTTTGGTTTGATATTGTATAACACCTCATGTTTTTTGACAAAATCAGTTTATTGATTGTCTTTTTCTGTCCAAGTCATGATTTAAGCAAAATGACGGCTGCTACAAGCAAAAATGTCCTAAAACTATTCTATGCCAACATTACGGCCGTTATGTAACTGACTTGTGACTATGTGACTATGTAACGACTACTTGACGTTACGGTGACACTCGATGCTATCAAGGAAACTTGCTTCGATGGTTTGCATAGCAACGTTTTGGTGACATCACTCAGTGCTTCTTTACGGCCGCTAGATAACGGCACCGCTTTTCTTGGAAATCATAGCTTTACTTTTTATAGTGCAGGGGATATGAGGAAAACTTTTGTCAAGGAACTAACAGGCAGGAATAGGTTACTTATAGAAGTTGCATATCTTAAATATTAGTTGCCACGTGGAATGATCTCTGTGTTGAAACTTTTCCAGAAAAGACATTAGTAAATTATATCATGCAGAGATCAAATCGTTTCCTTGAACAATAAAATAGATTGCCGGGATTAGTCGCATAAGAGCTTAAAGAGGAAAAATCACTTTTGCAATATGTATCCCTGCAGGATATATTTAAAGTGGTCATTAAAAATGACATTTTTCAAAATAACCCATATAAAACAGATACTTCACAGATACATCTTAATATAATGATTAACCTGTTACACTTTGTTCAAGTTACAGTCAAGCAAAGATCTTTAATCTATAGTATGTTACAGGTAATTATTTGGTTAAAAAACAATGTTCCTAATTTAGTAATTGAGATGAATGAGCACTTGAATAAGACCATACTCATCCATCCAATCACTTTGGACAAAACAGTAAATCCAATCCAATAGCTAAAAAATCATGTCGAAAATAGAGCAAATTCAACATTACTAAATGTAAGTCATTGTCCAAAACCAAGTAAAAGCACCTTAAGTCTACAAAAATTAATATTCCTCAAGTAGTCACCTCAGATCAGGGCTCCTCAGTGGAAAACTCACTTGCCAATACGGGTTTCGGCACTTAAAATTCCTGACCCTGGCAAATGAGCGGGCCTACCATATGGCACCCCCTTATGTAATATCAACCGTGGAATATCTACAAAAAATAAAATAACCAAAAATATGAAAATACCCCAAAATTCTAGCGAACCTTTTTTCACCACCGCTCACCCAGAACTGGTTTAAAATAATATCTACTCAAATATGAAAAAATATTTCTTTGGCCAATTTACCTCCAATATTTGCATAGCATCCAACAGTTAAAAATACCCATTCACTTTTGTGCAAAACCTTCTAAGAACTTATTTCGACCTACCCCTGCAACCAAACGCCTGCTTGTGTCGAGACATACTCTAAACTCAAAAAATATAAGGAAGAGAAAAGATACCTCCAACAAGTTACATCAAAATATCATTCATAATTTCTTGATAACTTTTATTTTACTTATTTAAAAGTTTATTATACTGAAAACTAAATTTTTTAAGTTGCCAAGCAAGTTTATTGGCGGAAAAACCTCTTACGATGAATTTACGGCTAAGTATTTGACTTCTACTTCAAAAATCAATGTAATTAGTACAAATTCTCGCATATCTAAATAGTTGGGAATAATAAGCTGAATATATTATATTTCAACGTACATTACTTTTAAGGAATGGGAATTTAACTATCTCAAAATCAAAATGATCCATTTTATTATATATTTTAAAAACTAATTTATTATTATCTGAAACATTAATATTTAAGTGTAGAAGATAGTCATAATTGCCTTTCCCATCACTATGTTCCAGACTGTTCTGGTGGGTATATCTTATTAGAAATCTTTAAGAACTCTGCACAATTTATCACCAGAAGGTCATCTGAATATCTTTTATTATTTGAAAGCGAATATTTTACATATGAGTCAAGAATATGAAGGGAGTCCCTGGGTCTCTATCCCCTCTAGCTTCCCCAGCCAGCTTGCTGAGATCAGTCGTTGAAGATTACTAAATATGTGTAATTCAGAGGCCTAAAAAAAGAGCCCCAAAACTGCTCCCTTTCCATCGCCCGACTCACCATTTTGTACTCGAGGGTAGAAGTAGTAAAGAAAAATGTATCTTCAAAGTTTTTTTTCTCAGCATCACCATGCAAAAGGGATGATTAAGTAAAATCAATGGGGAATGGATTCCATTACAGGTTAATAATTCTAATACCCTTTATAAGTGCTGAAAGAAATTGAGGAAAGACTGAAATTCCTTTTATGACCCAATTGCTCCCGGGCACATTGGGAACTTTTCATCAAACCAGCTGAAAATTTCAAGACCTCCAATTTGATTATTTTCCAATTAATTGTCTCCAAATTAATCACAGTTTATTGCTTAACAATTGTCCTTCGGGGGAGTCATAGTACGCAAGCCTACTAATTCAAGGGTCGATTTCCTAAATTATACTAATTGTCTACACAAACTAGTTTTTATAGATGGATTTTAATGAGGAAAACTCGAACATATTAATGTGTTCTCTTGGAATGGTTTCAAAAGAGGCCCTTGGGCCCGGGACGTCTCCAGCCTGCAAACCGTCTGTCTTAAGAAATTGTACCAGTTACGATGGGGCTTTAGCCCTATGTCAGTTTAAAATAAAAAATTGCTTTCTATTGATTATTGTACTTTGAATTCTCCAGAAATTAAGAGCGGCTTGATTGACATTACTTCTTTCAACTTAGAATTGAAACTAAAATTTGAGCTCTGAGGCCTCACTGACTATTTCTTAAAGCTAATCAGGTGAGCTCTTTATTTTTGAAATGTGAGTAGATTGTGAAGTAATAATAAAACATTCTGATATTTCAACTTTCCATCGATTTTATGCCAAAATTCCTATGCTCGTGATTCTATACTAGCTATATACCCGATCAATTGGTTAACTTGTGCTTGTGGAAGAAATCCTAAGAAATAACATGATTTCTCTTTCATATTTCTGGGCTAAGGTGCTACTTACTGACAGCTTCTTCTTAACAGCGTCATCGACAGTAATTGCAAGTTATTAAAGCGTGGCTTGACCAACATAATTGCTTTTAACTTTAAAGTGCCTTGTTATGTTCTTTTATAATTTTGAGGCGTCAAAACAGTTTCTTGAACTTTTCAGGCAATCTCTGTACTTAATTTTTTTTTAACAGATCGCTACAGGTCAAGTGCCATATTTTGTATTTCTGGTCAAAGAAACTAAGAAACAGCGTAGTTTCTAATCCATACTTCTGGGGAAAATTCTCTCACCTAAAGCTTCTTAAAAGCTAATTTTGAAAGCAACTTGAAAGCTACTTTGTGTAGACAGGGAAGCGCAAAACAGTACACGGATATTACAACAGTATGGAGATCAAGCGGAAAGTTTTCGAAACTCGGGATTTGCACGAGAGTTAGTTTATGTTAGGCGTAAAAACCTTATGAATAGAGACACCCCTATCCCTACAACTGAGCACGGGTTTCTAAGAGAATATAATAAGAGACATTATTTTACTTTACGGCAAACAAAATCCGAAATCCTCAAATACAAAGATGCTGATGGCCCAGATAATTCAATCTTAAACGAAAACATTAGCAATTTTTCTGTTAGCATAAAAGTTACATTATTAATTGCTTAAGTATGCATATTTGATAAATTTGTCCATCTTCTTATTCCCTTTCGGGAAATGCTGGGTATGAATCCAAAGAACAGGATATCGTCGAAGATTTTTTAAAGCTCATTATCTATTTTCTAATTAGCTTACCAATCTTCGAAAGATGTATAAAGCCTTGGGGTTTTTCCCAAGGAAAAAATTATCGTTCACTATCTCATTTATTTATAAAAATGGCATTAGGTATGACGCCTGGAAGGAGTTAGGAAACCTGAAGAAAGGTATAATGGGTGAAAAGCCAAAAAAAAGAACTGTAAATCCAAGAACATATTTTTAGTAGAGATATAAACCATTGCTTTGTTCCAATTTCTTCCGAAATTGGCATTAAAATTGAATTTTTCTTCTTAAAGAATTGTTCTTCTAACTTGAGCCTCACTAAACTTCGCTAGAAACTTTGGGGAAAATATTAGCACGTAGAATATCGTGCTTGTAAGATTTTAAACTTTGCCAGACGGAGTTCAAATATTGTTATCAAACAGTTCGTGGTAATGAACTGTAAGTAAGGAGTGACCCGGCTCAATTGTAACCGAAACTCTAAAAAACACAATTTTTATACCAGTAGATACATCAAAATAATCGGATATTTATGCTGATTTCAAATGTATAAGTTTCATTTGCCTTATTTTCAAAAAAAAGGGTTAAACACCCCTTAAAAGTCATAGAATTCTAATAAAAATCACACCATCAGATACAGCGTATTAGAGAGCCCTACTGTAGAAGTTTCAAGTTCCTATCCGCAAAAATGTGGACTTTTGTATTTTTTGCCTGAAGAAAGATCACGGATGCGTGTTTATTTGTTTGTTGATGTTTTTTTTCAGGGGTTATTGTATCGACCCAGTGACCCTTTAATATCGTGAGAGAGCTCATTCGAACGGAAATTAAAAGTTCTAGTGTCCTTTTTAAGGCACCAAAAAAGTGGACGGCAACTAGGCCCGCTCCCACGCTCATTTTTTTTTCAAAGTCATCCGATAGAAATTTTGAGATAGCCATTTTGTTCAGCATGGTCAAAAATACAATAATTATGTCTTTAGGATAACTTAATTCCCCAGAAACCCCGGGGGGAGGGCTGCAAGTTATGAACTTTGCCCAACGTTTACATATAGTATTGGTTATTGGGAAGTATACAGAGGTTTTCAGGGAGGGGGGGGGGGGGTATTCAACTAGTTGGGGTGGGGTGTGTTGGGAGTTACGTGGTAGGATCTTTTCATGGAGGAAGTTTTCACTACGAAAGGGTCATTGCTATGAATAGGGCGACGAATAGCCCAGCATTATTTAAAAAAAAAACGATCAGAAATAAAAAAAAAAAGTTTTCAACTGAAAAACTTTTCAACTGAATACTTTTCAACATCGAAACTTAAAACGAACAGAAACTATTACATATATGATTTTGTTCACCCCCTAGTCAACACAACCTTTACGCTAAAACTTCTTTAGTACTTTCATAAGAGCTATTTATTCTTATTAACGGCCTTTGTCATTAAGGGCTCATTCTTAAAGAATTGAAACAAATTCAAACTTTAGCGTAAAGATCGAGGCCTTAACTGGGGAGCTGCGAATCCCCTAATATACATAATAAAAATATACGAATATAGAAGTTCGTTACGCAAGTTAATTCGTAAGTTACGTATACTTATTACTAATAAAAACGTTCGTAAATAAAATTAAACAACATTCCAGAAAGCCATTTAGCAAAAAAAAGTAAAATTGATATACAAATTTCGTTTTAATTATTCAGGTGCGGTGAGCCAAAATTAAAATCTGCATTAATTCAAAAACGTCTAAATTAAATAAAAAAAACAAGTTTTTTAACCGAAAGTAAGGAGCAACAATAAAACTTAATGTCGCTCCTTACTTTCAGTTAAAAAAAGCCTTGTTTTTTTTATATTTAATTTCATTTTAAGATCTGAGATTTTGAGTATTCATAAATAATTCAACACAAATTGGTAATTGTTTTGTAATATTTCATTATAGAGTTTTCTTTTAAAACATAATTCCATTTTTATACTTCCAATTATCATTTACCATAAATCTTCAATCACATTCAACCTTATATCATTATGGCCTTATATTTCCCCTTACTAACAAAATTGAAAACGCAAACTTCCCACCAATTTCCTTTTTTACAATCTGACGCCTACAAAGTGCATTGTTCCTAAAATTGGAAAATTGGAACAGTTCTTTTTCATAAGAAAATAAACCTCTTATGGATCCCAAAGGAAGGGTACAAATTGGACTGAAAAAAGTATTACCAGCATTCAATTTCGACAGAAGGAAAGAAAAAGTTTGTAAATGGCCTCACTCTATAGCCTTTTACTGACATTAAGAAAGCTCTGAGGAGTACACAACTAGAAACAAATTGGATGTCCAAAGAGTCAATTAGATAAGGTGACAAACTGAAAAGTTGGGCATTGTAAGCCTCAAAGTCAGACACAATTTTATTGCGGATTCTAGGTCGCTAAACTTCGCTATGATTGAAATTTTGGCCAAACTCTCTCCAATTGGGGAAAGAAGAAAATGTTAAGAAGATTCATTTTTTCTAGGGCTATAGATAATGAGAGAAAAATTGAGATGGGTTGAGCACTTCTGCGGATAAAGGATGACAGATTGCCAAAGATTTTCCTTTTCGGTAAGCTATTTAGGGCTAAAGGAAGAGCAGGTCGTTCTCGGCTCTGGTAGGAGTATGTCATAAGGAAAGATTTAAGGGAAAGGGTAACTTCCTGAAAAGGTGTACAGAGGGAGGCTTTCAATAAATTGAGATAGAGGATGAGCGTGCGTAGCTGTGCTGGCGTCAGGTGGCTTGGTGCTGCAGTGAGTTGTTAGTAGTAGTAGAAGTAGCAGTTTACGGTATATTTTCCCGATGATTGGAAACCGCGATGACAGTCAAATTCCATGAATGGCTGTTTCTAAAGAAGTCAAGGTTTAAGTTTTTTGCTGTAAATGATAAAATGCTAAGTCTGTCAAAAATCTCTAAAGCAGTAGGGATGATATGGAGTAAAGCAGTCATGGATGATATTTAGAAATCCTTATACTGCGTTTCCGCAATTCTAAAGTTATTTCTATATGAGACGAAAAGTACTCTTAAATTTATCGCTGTATTAATGTTTCTTTGTGTTGCCCATGGGCCTTCTGTGAAAAGAAAATATATTCACCTGTCTAATCTATGATACAAAATTCTAGATCGGAGACTAAGATGGGTGTTTAATATTTTCAGCTCAAACCGTTATGACTGTCTTGGGTATAGTATCAAGCAGAAGAATGGCTTTTATTTATCATTGGCTTGAAACTAGGTTAAAAGGCTGTTGTTTTGCTTATTGATTAAAAAACAACAAATGTTTCTGAAGGAAATAAAGAGCGAAGTTGAAACTTACAACGAACAAAAATTATTACTTCACAGCCTCTCTAACATATATCGACAAAACTAGTGCTAATAAATCAACTGGTATATTTCCCTACGTTTTTATCATTACCTTAGAAGTAAAAGATGAGGTGAGTAGAGGATTTATGAAGCTTACTAAGAGGGTTGGGAAGAGGAACATACAAAAAGGGTTTGGAGGGTTTGGACCACAATTATTACAAATGGTACCGTTTTATGTTTCCAAGTTTTTCCACTTAAGAAGTGAGTAGTATGCTATCAATTTGTGCTAGCAGAACCCACCCCCTTCGATTCTCCGTGCCGGCATTTTTTAAGACCACACAGAAAGAGAATTCCCCCCAGTGCTGCCATCTTTATAGCCACAGTCGTAGATAGTGTTATTGTTAACTACAGTTATAAAAGACGACATATTTTCTTTTCCAACGACACATTTTTTTTAGCTTCTAAGCAGTTTTTCCAATGAATTTATGTCTGGCGTAAGATTTGAACGTGAGACTCAGGATTTCCTATGGTAAAAGAATGACCCGTTGGTCAACTGAGCCATCACGTCATTGGTGTTCTTAGGTTCTTAGAAAAACATTATAGGCAATCAGTGCATTGTTACTGGGCGCTATCCCATCTGATGTTAACGATCATTGTATTGTGCCAAGTTAGTTGTGTAATCGATTTCTCAATTGGAGTCGGAGTTTTTGGTAAATATCACTAGTGATTTGTTTCTGGGCACCTTTTTTGGCATCATTCCGAGAATATTTATACCACAGTGATTTCAGATGCTTGCTGGACAGCCATATTCTTTTGATGGTCAATGACACTTATTTCGGTCCCAGAAAATTGTAATGACTACAACCGGCCAGGTATCCTTTTTTAATGTAATGACCGTGAGCACAAATACTTTCCATTACTAGGCTTGGGCGTGACTTTGGGCCCCCATGTCCCCTCCAGGGGACATGGAAAATTGAAATTTTGAAAAATTTTGATTGGATGTGAATAGGGAAATGGTGGGTGTGAGAGGGGTGTTAGTTATCCTCCAATCATTTTCGACTATTAAAAAGGCAACAAGCCCTTCTAATTTCCAGTCGAATGAGTCCTTTTTGAAATTGCTACAACATCGCTATCTATAAAAACCTTATGTGCCCCCAGGGCAGCACTTGCAACCCTTGCCCTGAGGGTTCTGAGGGGTTATCATCCTCAAAGACCTAATTTCTAGAACTTTTAACTACGTTGAACAAAATGACAATCTAAAAATGTTGATTGGATTTCTTTGGGGAAAAGGTGGGAGTAAGACGGGGGTTAGCTGCCCTCAAATCACTTTCGACTCTTAAAAAGGGCACTAGCCCTTTGAATTTTGCTATTGAATGAGCCATTTTTCAATTTTCTATGACAAAGCCTTCAATAAAAACCTTATATGCCCCAGGGCGTAACTTACAACCCTTACCCTGAGGGCTGTAGGGGGAGTGTCATCTTCAAAGATATAATTTCCGGACCTTTCAACTAGTTTGAACAAAATGGCTATTTCAAAATTTTGATTGTATGTGTTTTGATAAATGGTGGGCGTGGAAGGGGTGTTAGTTGCTTTCCAATCACTTTTGACTATTAAAAAGGGCACTAGCCATTTAAATTTCCAATTAAATGAGCCCTTTTTGAAGTTTCTACGATAATGCTTTCTAAAAGAATCTAATATGCCCCCAAGGTATAATTTACAACCCTTGCCCTGAGGGCTGTGGGGGGGGGGAGATTTCATCCTCAAAGACCTAATTTCCAGAACTTTCAACTATGTTGAACAAAATGGCTATCTCAAAATTTTGATGGGATGTGTTTGGGGAAAAGGTGGGCGTGAGAGGGGGGTTAGTTGCCCTCCAATCACTTTCGACTATTTAAAAGGGCACTATCCGTTTGAATTTTCAATCGAACGAGCCTTTTTTTGAAGTTTCTGCGACAACGCTTACTATAAAGACCTTATTTGCCTCCAGGACATAACTTAAAACCCTTGCCCTGAGGGCTATGGGGGGAGTGTCCTCCTCAAAAACATAATTTATATCTGGAAATAACTACACTGAACAAAATGGCTGTCTCAAAATTTTGATTGGATGTGTTTGGGGAAATGGTGGGCGTGGAAGGGGTATTAGTTGCCTTCCAATCACTTTCGACAATTAAAAAGGGCACAAGCCACTTCAATTTCCAATCGAATGAGCCCTTTTCGAAGTTTCTACGACAACTCCTTCGATACGAAGTGCCCTGGTCTAAAGGAAAAAAAAAACAAATAAATAATATATTGTACTAACAGCGTTCTTTACTTAGGCAGCGCAATTGCGCTTTCTATGATACCTTCAAATTTAGAAATCAAAGAAGGGTTTTCGGTGTACATTCCTTGCTTCAAGCTTCTTTTTAGCATGTAACATCAAACATTTCCTTAAAACAACCCAATTGTAAGACAAATCCTTAATTTAAGGGTTCAATTGTTCACAATTTATCAGACTATTGTCCAATGGTCCCCTTCAAATGATATACAACTGAAAAAACTATTTTGTTAGCAAATCATTTCAATTGCCTACGTCAACCTCATTATATCCAAATCTAATATGAACATGTTAATAATCCCTTCAATCTTCAAAACCAAGGAAGGTTTTTCAGGGTGCATATCTTGACTTAAGCTTGTTTCTATTATGTAATATCAAACATTTCCTTAAAACAATCCAATTGTAAGATGTATCCTTGATATAAGTCTGTAATTTTTACAAATTTAACAACCTATTTTCCTATGGGTTCCCTAAAAAAAAAAAAATTCACTTGACAGAACCATTTGCTAATAACTTGTAAAAATCAATGTATAAATAATTTCAATTGCCTGTGTCAACCTCATTACTAGTATACTATGTCCATTTCTAATATGAATCTGTTAATGATACCTTCAAACTCCAAAATCGAAGACTTTTCAGGGTACATTCCATGATTCAAGCTTCTTTCTAGCTTGTAACATTAAACATTTCCTCAAAAAACGCCAATTGCATTACAAATTCATCATCATTTAAGTCTGCAATTTTGTCTCAATTTAACATCCCACTGTCTTATGGACTCCTTCAAATGGTGTACAACTGACAAAAACATTTGCTAATAAATCATTTCAACTGTCTACGTTAACCTCATTACCAATATACCATGTCCAAATCTAATACGAACCTGTTAATAATCCCTTCAATTTTCAAAATCAATGCCGGTCTTCCAGGGTACAATCCTTGATTCAAGCTTGTTTCTAGCAAATAACATCAAACATTTCCTTAAAACAAGCCAATTTGTATCTGTCTTTGTATGTAATTAATTAAAAAAAAACTAAGGCCATTTTAAACTTAACCTCAGGAGATACAAATACCTGTTAAAATTCAAACTCAAAACGACCAGAAATTAATATTAAAGAATAAATGAAACCCAAAACGAACAGAAATTAAATAAACAATCATAGCAAAAAACCTACAACAAGTAATAATATAAATGAATAAATAGATCTTAAAGCGAGTAATGCTTAGATTGAATATGAAAATCAAGCTTAAAACGAAAACAAATATTTTACTGTTAAAGTATAAATGAAACTTAAAACGAACAGAAATTAAATAAACAATCAATGCGAACAAACATACAATATATATTAATGTAAATGAATAAATAAATCTTAAAACGAGTGAAACTTAAACTGAATATGCAAATCAAGTTTGAATCGAATAAAAAGAACTACAAACAAGAGTTTGGGTATCATCTCACTGCAGAAGCCTAAAACCTACTGCGTCGTTGGCGCTTTACTGAAAACGAATTATATTACAAATATTTTCTTTTGTACTTAATATTGAAAATAAATATTAAAATTACAGTAAAATTTTGAACTGATGAGCTTTTAGCAATTAATATCATTATGCATCAAATATTCAGTTTAATTTATTAATTCTTTTCAAGATCGGTCAATACAAATATAGTTTCACTACAAGCAAAATTTGGATACTGCCCCCTTCTTTAACTGTAAAAACCTAAAGCCTTCTGCGTCAGGGAGAGGGGCTAGTTGCCCTTCAATCTCTTTTGACTCTTAAAAAGTGAACAAGAACTTTCAATTTTCAATCAAATGAGCCGTCTCTAAAGTTTATACGAGCATCCCTTCCATAAGAAATAATATGAAGGATTCGGAGAATCCTTAAATTACAACCCTTGCCCTGAGGGCTTTGGGGGAGTTGTAATCCTCAAAGATCTAATTTCCAGAACTTAAAACTACGTTTAATCAAATGGCTGTCTTAAAATTTTGATTGGATGTGTTTGGGGAAAAGGTGGGCGTGAGAGGGGGGTTAGTTGCCCTCAAATCACTTTCGACTATTACAAAGGGCACGAGCCCTCGGAATTTCCAATCGAATGAGCCTTTTTTGAAGTTTCTACGACACCGCCTTCTATAAAAACTGTATATTCCCCCAGGGCTTAACTTAAAACCCTTGCCCTGAGGGCTGTGGGGGATTGTCCTTCTCAAAAACATATTTTCTATCTGGAAATTAACTACGCTGAACAAAATGGCTATCTCAAAATTTTGATTGGATGTGTTTGGTGGAATGATGTTTGTGGGGGGGGGCTAGTTGCCCTCCAATCACTTTCGACTATTAAAAAGGGCACTAGCCCTTTGAATTTCCAATTGAATATGCCTGTTTTGAAGTTTCTACGACAACGCCTTCTATAAAAACCTTATATACCCCAGGGCATAACTTAAAACTCTTGCCCTGAGGGTTGTGGGGGAGTGTCCTCCTCAAAAACATATTTTCTATCTGGAAATCAACTACACTGAACAAAATGGCTATCTCAAAAGTTGGATTGGATGTGTTTGGGGGAATGATGGGCGTAGGGGGGGGGGGCTAGTTGCCCTCCAATCACTTTTGACTATTAAAAAGGGCACTAGCCCTTTAATTTCCAATCGAATGAGCCTGTTTTGAAGTTTCTACGACAACGCCTTCTATAAAAACCTTATATGCCCCCAGGGCATAATTTAAAAACCTTGCCCTGAGGGTTGTGGGGGAGTGTCCTCCTCAAAAATATATTTTCTATCTGGAAATCGACTACGCTGAACAAAATGGCTATCTGAAAATTTTGATTGGATGTGTTTGGGGAAATGATGGGCGTGGGGGGATGGAGGGGGCTAGTTACACTCCAATCACTTTCGACTATTAAAAAGGGCACTAGCCCTTTAATTTCCAATCGAATGAGCATTTTTTGAACTTTCTACGACAACGCCTTCTATAAAAACCTTATATGCCCCCAGGGCATAACTTAAAACCCTTGTCCTGAGGGTTGTGGGGGAGTATCCTCCTCAAAAATATATTTTCTATTTGGAAATCAACTACGCTGAACAAAATGGCTATCTCAAAATTTGTATTGGATGTGTTTGGGGGAGTGATGGGCGTGGGGGGGGGGCTAGTTGCCCTCCAATCATTTTCGACCATTAAAAAGGGCACTAGCCCTTTAATTTCCAATCGAATGAGCCTGTTTTGAAGCTTCTACGACAACGCCTTCTGTAAAAACCTTATACATCCCAGGGCATAACTTAAAACCCTTGCCCTGAGGGTTATGGGGGAGTGTCCTCCTCAAAAATATATTTTCTATCTTGAAATCAACTACGCTGAACAAAATGGCTATTTCAAAATTTTGATTGGATATTTTTGGGGAAATGATGGGCGTGGGGGAGGGGGGCTATTTACACTCCAATCACTTTCGACTATTAAAAAGGGCACTAGCTCTTTAATTTTCAATCGAATGAGCCTGTTTTGAAGTTTCTACGACAACACCTTCTATAAAAACCTTATATGCCCCCAGGGCAAAACTTAAAACCCTTACCCTGAGGGTTGTGGGGGAGTATGCTCCTCAAAAATATATTATCTATCTGGATATCAACTACGCTGAACAAAATGACTATTTCAAAATTTTGATTGGATGTGTTTGGTTGAATGATGGGCGGTGGGGGGGGGCTAGTTGCCCTCCAATCAATTTTGACTATTAAAAAGGGCACTAGAACTCTCGATTTCCAATCGAATGAGCCCCCTTTGAAGCTTTTACGACGACCCCTTTCATATGAAGTGCCTCTGGGAAAAAAATAATAAATAATAAATAATAAAACATTGGAGCCCTATGGCCTTTACTATAGGCAACGCTACACCGTTGCCTCTTCTTTGTCTGTCTGTCTTTTTGCCTGTATGGCTGTGTGTCTGTTTGTTTGTGACTTCGCTCCTGTGTGCCAAAAAATAAATTACAAAATTCTGAATAACAAAAATTCTAAGTTCCTAAAATTCTGTAAAAAAAATTCAAATAAACAAGAAAATCGAAGTCCCTCCCCAATTTTTTTTTAAGTTCGACCGAAAAACTAAGTCCCTCCCCAAAAACAGGGGGAGGGGGCGAAAATTTGGGGGGGGGGTATTAGAGCCCTGGAGGGGACATGGGGGAGGCCCTAGAGGGGGATGTGGGCGCCCAAAGCCATAACCATGATTGATAAAACGCCCAATACCGATACGCGCGATACCAATACGCCCGCTACCGATACAACCGACACCGATACGCATGATACCACGTAGCCTACAGCTCTCTTCCCAGGGACTATAGAGGGTCTTATTATCGCAAAAACCATATTTATTAGACCTTTAGGGTATAATGAACAAAATAGTTATCTCAAATTTTTATCCGACGACTTTGAGGGGGGGAGGGCGCCTTTTGTTGAGGGGGGCTAGCTGCCCTCCAATCTTTTTGGTCACTTAAGAAGGCCACTAGAAAATTTAATTTCTGTTTGAATAAGCCATTCCAAATCACTCTATGATGCTCTGTTCACCTGCTAGCTCTGGTAGAAAAAAAAGAAGAAGAAAAAATGGGAGACAAATCAGTGCTACCCATGCAAAAAAGTGATTTCCCATGTTGTTCAAGGAGGGGGACTATAATTTCGCTGAAAAGAGTTTTTAACCATGCTGATTCAAATAGTGCATGTTTCATTTTGATTTGACACCATTTTTCAAGGGGTTTCAGTTTTGTCTTAATTCAAAATAAAGTTCATTTTGGAATAACCTTTTATTTATTAAACGAACCGATGTAATAGTTACCATTCCTGGAGCAGAATGAGATGGCAATTTTTTCACTGGGCAGTTGTTTTCTAAACGTGTTTTTTAACTTTTGGTTACTATGGGCTGTGTTTCGCTCTTAACTAGGTTGCAGCTAATGCTGCAACCATCGTCGGTAATGAGCTTCCCTTATGTCATTAGGTGAGGTTTCTAACATGAAAGATTCTTATGAAACTATTAACTTATTTTTCAAAAATCTAATATAACGAACGCAGTCGGAATATTTGTGAAGATTTGAAAGTTATTGCCCAACTTTAAGAATTGCAGCTAGTACTGCAGTTCCGATCTGAAAGGAACCGGAAAGGAACGTGGATGCCTAAATTCTTGTTCTCAGGATGTCAGACACAGAGGTTATTGAATCTCAACTGGACATGGGGATAGTAAGGATAATTGATCTAATTGTCCTTTTCGGATGGTCTATACCCAATTCGCTTTTGTTGAAGGATTCTTCCAAAGTTCCAAGGCTGATTCAATACGATTACCCCCGGGGAAAAGAAAAAAAAACAAATACACACGCATCCGTGATCTTTCTTCTGGCAAAAAATGAAAAATTCCACATTTTTGTAGATAGGAGCTTGAAACCTCTAAAGCAGGGTTCTCTGATACGCTGAATATGATGGTGTGATTTTCATCAAGGTTTTATAACTTTTAGGGGGTCTTTCCCCCTTTTTTCGAAAATCAGCCAAATTTTCTCAGGCGCGTAACTTTTGATGGGTAAGGTTAAACTTGATAAAACTTATATATTTGAAATTAAAATTAAAATCTGATTCTTTTGATGTATCTATTGGTATCAAAATTCCGTTTTTTAGAGTTTCGGTTACCATTGAGCCGGGTCGCTCCTTACTTACAGTTCGTTACCACGAACTGTTTGATACAAAGGGTATGAGGCTATGAGTCAACCTCAATCGTCCCATTTATCTAATTATACATTATACCATATAGGGATGCCCTAAATATGGAGATCCTCTTTGAAGATGGTGGTACTACTTTGAACGATCCAAAATGAAGCTAGAAGGAGGGATTTCTTGTTACCTGTGAACTTGCTTCAGGTTTTTAACAAAAGACTCAGTTTAGCATCAACAACCTTATCCCACACGTGCATGAGTTCCCCCATTTTTTAACAGCTTCTTTGTATTACTCCTCGATTCATGTAAACGGCAAAATAGACACGAAGACACACTGAAAGATCCGCCAATCCAGCGAGATACTCAAAGAACCAAATGTAAGAGGAATAGCTTCATTCACCAATGCATTCTGAATTATATACCCTGCCAGGGGAGTTTTTCCCTGAAAATGTCACTGTTGACTCTTAAAAAAAAAAACTTGGCGGGAAAAAGTGCTAAGAAAATAGCTAGATCTGAAAAATGCATTAATTTTAAATTTAGATCTATCTAATTGGTAATTAAATCACCTTTTAAGATAAGTCCATTTGATATATTCTAGCTTCAGCTCTGAGTGAATAATTCGATAAGATTTCCTTGCTTTTTTTACCCTCCTTTTTTAAACTTGTCTGGTTTTTAGTTAAGTTATTAAATTTTACTTGTTTTGTGTCTGACAACTTTCTTTTTTTGAGCTTGTTTATATTTATTTTCATTCTTGGTTCAACTGTTCCTGTTTGTATTAGTTTCTTTTGTTCGTAAACCAGTGTTGCTGTTTTTATTTTGAATGTGCTTTCACGCAATCATAAGATTATATCCCAATCCTTAAATTAAAAGTACAAACAGCTTTGATAGCAAGACATGGCACGCAGTAAAAAGCCATACACTAAATTAGTTTTGATTGTAAATCAATTAAGACCATGTCAATATTTGAAAATCAGCCAAGGATAGCTTGATATCATAGCATGTAATTTGATAATAAACAAAATTATAGTGCTGCCTTTTTTAGTGTTATACATTGAGGCATACAAACAACTTATGACAATGACATAGTAATATCACGCAAGGATTGACTCAGAATAGGTTCTAATGGGATTTGTTGCTTTTAAAGATTTAAAAACGATAGTATATTATAATATCTGGCCATTATTTAATTATTTGGTGTGGCCAAATTAAATGACCAAATTGGTCAATTAGTTTATGGTAATTCACAACCATGAAATCTGAAGAAGATGTATGTTTTGGAACCCATTTCTAAAGAAATAGCTAACTTAAACAAAACTTCAGCGAAGCTAAAAAAAATGTATAACTCTAATTTAACTCGTATAAACCAAATGTAATTAAAAAGTGGTTCGTGCTAATAATGGCAAACCTCTAAAAAAAAGAAGTTTCGGTAAAAATAAATATATGAGAAGAATCGGCTTTTTATTTTAATTCTTAATATGCAAGTTCACCCCTCATTAAGTACACAGTTACCCACCAGAAGTAACGGTCCTAAGAAAATTTGCCTTATGTTTGACAAAGAGGGCAAATATAACGAAAAGGTGAGTGATCTTTATCAAAATTATACCATCAACTTTCTTACAACAGAGAGCCCTGTTGCAGTGGTCTACAAAAAAGTGGACTGCAAAAGTCCGTATCTAACAAAATTCCATATTTTTATTTTTTCCCGTGAACCATGATTGAGAATGCGCACTAATATATTTCTTATTCCCAGGAATGATCGCATCGAACCAATATTTCTAGGTTATTTGGAGAGAACTAATTTGAACGAAAATCAAAAGTTCTAGGATCCTTATTAGGCAGCAAAAAGGACTGCATCACAGTTATATTAACTTAAATGGGGGTGGGGGATCTTATCGATTTAAGACTCTGAGATAGCGACGCACTTTAGAATTATTAGGAAGGTGACAGAATTTGATATCTTTTCTTACTTCATTTAGGACTAAACTTTTAATATGGGTGATGTAGAGTGAAAACTTCCCTTTTTTTTCCAGACGTACTCGTAATTTAAACATAGCACAAGAAATGAAATCCATATATTTATTTCCATAAAATTTCTAGGTGTGGGGGCATCACCAGCGCTACTAGTAAATTTTTCAGTGGGGCAAGTACTACCAGAACCTTTGATTCTAGGAAGATATAAATGGGGATACTTCTCATTTTCTTATTTATACACTTTTGAATTTTTCCAATGAGGTTTTCCCCGTTGCCTCCCTGCTGGCTTCCAAGGGATAAATTCCTTTAAAGAACAGCGGTTTGAAGAACTATCACTTAGAGCCGTGAAAATTATACTCCTATAGCAGAAATTCTTATGTTTTAGAACCCCATCCCTCCTATGAAATATTTTAAAGGGTGTGCTTCTTCATGAATGATTGCCACTTCCACCATAGTTTGGCACAAATCTCAAATTTTAATGTAAAGACGGGCGTTGAAGATGGGAGTATCAAAACTCTAAAGCCGCTAACTACAGAACATCAACTTTATTTTTTTATTTTTGTTTTCCAGAGAAGGATGGTCAAGCAGGTGTGTTTGTTTATTTGTCTGTTCTTTTCGTTTTTCTTTTTTTTTTTCAGAGGTGATTGTGTCCAGCCGGTAGCCGAAATTTATTGAGAAAGACTTCATTTTAACAAAAAACTTAAATAGCTAGAGTTCTTTTTAAGTTCTACCAAATATGACCAAAATATAATTGAGCCAAAAATGGGATTTGCTGCTAAAAGGTTTTTTATCCAACAATTTTGTACTAGAGGCCTTCGGGCAGTGGGGTATACCATGCATTTCTATACATACATACATTCAGTAAAAAATAAGCCATCATTATAGAGCGTTTACCAGATAATATTAATTGTTATAGATTATTACATAGATGCCTGCTGTCTGTTAGGGGGCTGAGAAACAGGTAATTTTATTTGAAGGTAGTATATAAGGCCTAAAACTTGTTTTGGGCCCTTAGATCCACCTGTGCCTCCTTTGGCACCCAGGGCATCAAGAAGGAGCCGCCAATCTTCTTACAAATTTGCTGTTGCCATAATATCCTCTCATTGAGATGGGACTGAGGTGCTCAGCTTTCACAGGTGCAAGGTGTTTCTGGGTCTGCCTCTGTGGTGTTTACCCGATGGTTGCCAGTTGCCAGATACATGGTTGCCAAGGTATCTCCATCGACGAACCGTTATTACATCTGTCACTAGAGGCTAACCCGTTTTATCACAGATACATTGGTTGATTATCCTCTGCTTTCAGTAGATGCTGAGAATCCTTCGTAGACAAAAGCAAGTGTGTTCTCAAAAGCAAGGATTCTCCTATCTTTTTTCTGTCTTAAGTGCCAGGTTTCGGCTGTGTACAGTAGAACAGGGTTGACGTTGCTATTAAAGACTCGCAATTTCTGCTGTAGAGAGAATCTTGAGACCGTCAAAGTTTCTGCAGTCTATTGAAGGCTCCATTGACTTCACCAATTCTTGTGAACACTTCTTTTTTGGTCTATCCTGTATTTTCAATTATGCTTCCTAAATATTTGAAATGGGATACTTCTTCTAACTGTTGATTTTCCACATTTGATTCTCAGGGGTGACTTTGTTGTGGTCAAACATTTAGTTTTTTCATATTTATTTTTAGGCCAACCTGGCAGCTTCTCTCCCTCACTCGGTTTAAAGGTTCTTGAAGTCGTTGGTTGCATGATTCTAGTATGGCAATGTCATCAGCGAAGTCTATATCGCTGAGAGGCACTTCAAGGTTCAGCTGGGTGCCGTTTATGCTGGTGCTTCGCAAAGTGTAATCAATTACAATTACGAATAGTAGAGGCGACAAGACACAACCTTGTTTAACTCCTATCAGGAAATGGAAGAAACGGGTTTGGCCACTTGGTGTGTTTTTTATGGCTGGACAATGGAAAGTGAGCAACGGGAAGGTTAAAAATTTGGGATTGGTTGGGTGTAAAGGGTACAAAGCCCCAAGATTACTTAGAATCTTCCATTAGATTGACTAGAAGTCTTTGCATGAGAGTGAGTTATGCAAATGATTAAAGAGAACTTTTGCTGTTGTACCCTTTATGACAGGGGCAATCTGTGACGGGGCAATCGTATAAATGAAAGGGTCGGATGCCTCTACCCTTTCACCTGCAATTGTTACCACTGCTCCCTCTTTTTTGACGGCCCTTTTCACTAATATACACACAGTATAGATTGACAGAGCTCACCAAAACTGTTTTTAAATAAATTATCTTATTTGCAGCTTTAAAATATATTCCAATTTATTTTTAATTTGAAAATCATACGAATGTTTCCACAGTTCTCGAGAATTTTCAAAATAATCTCATTATAATCTTATTATTTACGTGAAAACAGAAACCCTACATGAGACTGTTCACTGCAAAAATTCGTTCTTTCTAATATCAAAGATTATATGAAAATCAATTGTTTAGAAATTTGAAATTACATTGATCAGCTCAGATCACAAATTAGATCATATAAATTGAATTACAGAAATTTACAGAAAACAAGAATTGTGAAAAAGACATTCAGAAAAGGAAATGCTTCGCTAAAACCTTAGAGAATAGATTTTCTCACCGTTTTGACAGCCCCACTTTAATTAATCGAAAGCTGTAATTTGAAAGAAAAAAGTGAAAATTTTCACACCAAAAGCAGCATGGAAACAACTTGCAAGTGGTAAAAATTAGACGTGCTCATTTAGTACATATTTTGTATGCTTTCTCCCACACAATTGAAAATGTGATGATATTAGTGCGCAATTCGAGAAGTTCCATTTTAAAATTGACGTTGACGCTGTTGACGATGAGGTTGACGTTGTGCAACAAATAACCTAGTTTATTTTTATGTGCGAATATTGTGCCATTAAAAATATTGATTTTTATCTTACAACAGTCTTGCTTCTCGATTGTTCAGGGCCTTGAAAGTGTTTTTGCTAGACAACAATTATAGTGGAAGTTTTTCACTATAATTGAGTGAATTCACTATATATATAAATAGCCGTAGTTATTCTCATACGAAGCGTAGTTACCAAAACAATCGGAAGTGGAACCAGAAGAGGTCTTGGTGCTTTAATGTTAGGAGAATTGAAAAATCACAAACAGTACAGTACTACTGATAACAACTAAACAAATGAAACTACCCACATTACCTTGCCCTTGAAATACAAATGGAGCAATCAAAATATAATATTTGACTCATCTTTTTTGGCGTTTTTTTTATTGTTTATTGGACTAAATAGAAAATACTCAGTTATGCGAAAAACGTGTATGCGTCTGCTTAAAAAAAAACTACCATCTGTTTTGCATACTTATGAAGAGCTAACTATTTAATTATCAATAGGAAATAATTAAAAACGAGAAATTATCTTACAGTGAATTATAGAACATATTCAAACAATCTGATAACTTTGATTAAAAATATATTTTTATAAACTAAACCGATTTCAAATTTAGGTTTTCTAAATTTCCTTTTTCTGCTTGGTAATTCTGCGGGTCCTTCACAATTCCTATCAAAACCCTTGTTAAAGAGCATTAATGTCTCCTGTCTCTCATTTCTTTACTCTTTGGCATTGACAGCCTTAAACTTAACTCAAACACACTAGATAGCGTTATTGCTTTTCCGTTAACTTTTTATTCTTTTTCGTATGAGGACCAATGGAGAGTTCCTCAGCTCACCGCCGTCACTACGCCCTTTCCCTCAAGAACAACTAGTGTTTAAGTCCTATCACATTCCCATATTCGTTGAGATTAAAAATAATAAAACAAGTAAATAGCAAAATGTGTTGCTATTAGTAATTAAATGTAAAAAAAATCAACTGAAAGCAAGAAGCAACAATAAAACTTAAAACAAACCGAAATGATTCCGCATACGACGAGGATTTGCTCCCTCCTCGACAGAGTTGATCCATCCCAAGAATAGACTGGGAAGGAGGAGGAGTAGCTGTGTTGGCCTCAGGTGGCTTAGCACTGCAGTAGTAGTTAGCAGTAGTAGTAGTATCTCCCTCCTGAAAACCTCGCTTTTCACGCTAAAGTATTTTAGTACTTTTATAAAAGCTTCTTATTCTAACTAAACGGTCCTTATTTCTCAAGAGTCATCCTAAAAGATTAGGGGGAAAAAAAAATCAAACTTTATCGCAAAGAACGGGGTATTGGGGAGGAGGTGACCCCGTTCCCCAATAGCTTCGTTTTTTTTTCAGTTTTAATGTTGACCTTAACTTACAGTTGAAAAAACTTGTCTTTCTATTTAATTTCTGATATATTTTTTTTCTAATAACACAGCAAAAACTGGCCCCCCTCCATGAAAAATTCCCTTCCCCACGAAATCTTCCTCCTTGGAAAGTTTCTCCCGCGTAATATACCCCAATTCCCATAGTAAGTTTTTGTTGTCGACTTTTCTGCCAGAAAAATTCTCCTTACGCATGGCATGCCTTTCCAA